>JAENPR010001888.1:0-98306 GCA_018135685.1 Themeda triandra | reverse complement strand
TTTCCCGGCTTTCGAGTCTTGGGATATTGCAAGATAAAATAGATTCACAAGCGTTGCTTATCGTCTACCCAAGATCAACCAAGTCTCCGGAGGTTTTGAAAGTTTTGTAAAAGAAACTCAAGTTCCTCGAATGATTCTTTCAATCGCTCAGAAGTGTTTATACCTCACCAAAGGCATTGTGCTTTTGCCTTTCTTTCTAACCTACTACTATGGTGAGAGTGTAGTTTTGGGTAGGTATGAAGGTGGCTATGCTTGGATCACATAGAGTTGGTGAAGTCAAGGCGAACCGTTCGAAGATTAAGACCATACACTTTGATTGAGATTTGTGCAAGTGTGTGAGGGTGAAAGATTCCTATTTCTAAATGTTTTTGGTACTCCGGGCATCATGACTCCTTTTTATTGGTGGAAGGAAAATTTGAGAGAGTATGGGCTTGATTTGGAAAAACCAAGATTTTTCTTTTCTTTCTTTCTTTTCCTTTTCTCTTCTCTCTTTTTAATTTGAACGGGAGACTAGTTTGGGATTCCGTTTGTCTACTTTTTGAAGCTTTATTGTTGCCCCTTGGCATTCATCATCATCATTTTTTTTTTGAACAAGAGATGCTAATGCTCAATACTTTCTTTCGAGATACGATGAATTTTTTTTTTTTTTGCGGGAAGGAGTCATGACGGGACGGGAGTAGTTTTTGATGGATGATGAATAAGGGATGCGTGATCCTCGGTGTGAAGGGCGCGCTTTGTTTTGAAGAAGGTGCGCAACTCTAAGGTCACGAGTTGGCATATTTGGGTGGTTTTCGATGAAAAGTTAGGTTACGCAACTCGCATGATTAATGCGGGTTGGCAAATTTATTTGGTGGGTGCAAGTGAATCTCAATTGTGAGTGTAAGACCATAATCTTGCGGAGGTTATGGACTTCTAGTGATCAAGCGGATATGACAACTCACCGCGTTTTGAAAGAGTATTGACCGGCTACGTCATATGGCCTTGGTGGGTATTTTAAAATCATTGAGGAACTTTTGTTTTGATAGTTTTGAAAATAAAAACTCCGGAAGTCGGGTTTTCACTCGGATAGAGTCATAGCGTTGCTTGTGGCACTATATCGTACCCGGCAATAACTTAGACGGATCTAGCCTATGCAACCCACTAAGCTCAAGTTTTTAAGGATAAGATATTTTAGCCAAAAAACTCAAACTTAGGAGAAAGCGATTATAAACAAGTTACAAGCAAGTCACGAGACAGAGCAACTTTTTCATCATTTCAACAAGGGTTGAATTAAATATTTCTATGACGCATATGTAGGAAATGACGAAGCATTTTTTTATATATATAAGTCTGTGTTAGTGTGGTACATACCTCTTATTGGGGTCCTCCCCAAGCTTGCTTGGAAACGGGGCCCCTAAGAATTATTCTCGAGGTAACAACTTTATTTTATTTTATTTGGAGTACGTAGTCGGGATTTTCCTTATGATTGAGGATTATCTGCGCAGGTTAGCTCATAGCATACTACCAATATTCCTACTAGTAATCTGTCTCAATGATCGACAAGTCGACCAAGGTAAACTAGCAACCTAAGCATCATGCCCAAGCTACGAGCCTATGGAACATGCTAAGCTTGAACATGTTCCAAGACATCAAACTAAGCGAAACCGGGGTAGCAAGATAGAACTTTATTTGACAGTCTAAGTAAACGTAAAAATACTTATAAAAAGATAACTTACCAATTATCCTGTCGGTCGGGGCTCACGGTTTATAGTCCGTGAGGCGAGACTTTTCTCTGCTCAATTTGAGCGATGATGAGAAGGCATTCGTCTCGGGAGAGGTAGACGGGGATGCACCGCTTGGGCACCACACCATTTTTAGTGGTGTGGTGACAATAGGTGAGGATGGTGGTTGATCGGTTTCTTTGGAGTTGCTTGTATTTTCTCCACCTTTAACACCTTTGTCTCCTCCTTAGGGACCAACTTTGGTCCCCCGGAGGTTTTAGTGGAATTGGTGTTGCTTTGGGTCCCACTCTTTCTTGGGCAGGAGCCTTGCCCATTATCCTTCTTCTCATTGGGTTGCGCAGGAATGACTTTGGATTTTGTTTCTTTTGTAGGAGCCTTCTTTCTTCCTTTCTTAGGAGCTATTTGCTCCTTCTTTTCTTTGGCTCTGTTCTTTCTTTTTCTTTTGCTTTTGTTCTGGGTACCCTTTGCTTTTGCGGCTCTGGACTTTGTTCCCGACAATATTGGAATCCGATTCGCACCAAGAGGTCGGATTTCAACTTCCGTGACCTCTCTTGTGGTTGGCTCATACTTGATGCGAATCATGTTGCACTCCTCCGTCTTCCGTGGCCTAAAGTGGAACTTCTCCTCACTTCCATTGATGTTGAAATGGATTTCTCCGGCTCCAACATCAATTTGTGCTCCAATGTGCGAGGAATGGCCGCCCCAATATTAGTGGTGATTCTTTGGTGGCCTCCATGTCGAGTACCACGAAATCCCCTTTGGGACGAAGTATCCTCTAATTTTCACGGGAATATCTTGACTACTCCCGCCGGGTAGCGTAAGGAGGAGTCCGCTAATTGGAGTGTGATCGTTGTTGGTGACAGCCTTGTATAATTTAGCTTGTCAAATACCGTCTTGGGCATGACACGCGCGCACCAAGATCACGAGTGCGTGGTCAAACTATTGCCCTCAATGGAGCATGTGATAGTGGGGCGACTGGGTCCTTCTTCTTTTACGGTAAATCATTTAGGATTGCCGCACTACACTCTTTTGACCCACGGCTATGGATGGCGGTGGTCGCTTGTTGTTGATGATGTCTTTGATGTACTTGCCGTAGGAAGGTACATGTAAGACGTCCATGAGCGAACGCTCACATGTACTTTTTCGACCATCTCAACAAACCGAGCGAACTGATCATTCACAGCTTGCTTTCTTGTTCTTGTGGCGAATGGCAGATGTGTTGTATCTGGATAATCCGGGGTCGTCCCACGATTACGCCTCGCCTTGTGGTTCGAAGATGAAGGTTCTTCTTCGTGGTGCTTTGCTTGTTTCCGGCTGCTTGTTTAGGATATGGTGGATCACGAGTGGCCTTACCGCCTCTCATGGTCACGAAATTAACATTTTCAAAAGTACTAGCGGCTTGATCCGACGTTTTTACCGGTTGGATCAACGGGAACATCGAAGCAATCGAGCTAGTTGTCTTTCTATCATCTTATTAAAGCTCAACGATTCTTGATAGCGAAGTCAAACCTTCTATCTTTGTACCGATGCTCTCTAGGATTTTGTCATTGGCCACATCTTTTGGTGAGGTTTTCGTTGATCTTTGCTTGGCCGAGGACTAAATCCTTGAGAGTAGGCTGATTCGAATTGTAATTTGCGGGAGTAGTTCGAATTACCTTGATACTTGTGGACGGACTGATTGTTCCACCCATTATTACCTCCTTGCTTTGTTGGACGATACCGTTATTGATGTAAGAGGCTTCTTCACGGGTTTTGGGGCAATCATTCCCGAATGTCCATCATTGCCACAGAGACCTCGCACGTTATGCGAGATTCTATAGCTTTGACGGTCCGGATGTATCTCCGGCGGCTCTTTCGTCAAACTTTTGTAGGAGCAAGTCTATTTTGCGGCCGGCGCCTCCGTCTCCTTCACGGGTGCGAGCCTTTTTGTTGCTTAGGTGGAGTTCTTTCTTCCCCCAAGCTTGATTTTCTACCATTTTGTTGATTAACGCCGTAGCGTTATCAACGGTGAGTGATAGAATGCACCTCCGGCCCTTGGCGTCGAGGTGCCCTTTTGACATGGGCGTAAGCCCATTGTAAAAGTTTTGGAGCACCAGCCATTCCTCCATCCCATGATGAGGATAGTCTAGATTGAAGCTTTGGAGTCTTTCCCAAGCTTCAGGAATGGGTTCCATCCGCGTTTGCTGGAAATTGGCAATTCTTCCCCTCAGAGCATTTGTTTTGCCTATGGGGAAGAACATTGCGAGGAATGCCGTGGAGCATTTGCCCCATGTGCTCACAGCTTCTTTGTCCTTATAAAACCACTGTTTCGCCTTCCCCACAAGGGAGAAGGGAAACAGCCGGAGCCTGATGACGTCAACTTCAATGTCCTTGATGACGACGGTGTCACGAGCTCCAAGAAACGCCCGCAAGTGAGCATTGGCATCCTCATTGGGGAGTCCACAAAACGGAATCCCCGCACCATGGTGATCGGAGCCGGTCCCGAGCTCAAAGTTCTTATCCGCCACGTTGACGACGGGCCCGGTGGGCACGTTGGCAACCTGGACGGAGAATTCAAGGAGGGTCTTCCGAGCCATTTGGATGGTCGGCGAAGGTGCGGAAATGACCGGTTCGGCTGCCGACGGAGTAGCAGAAGAAGGAGTAGCTCTAGGCTTCTTCTTCCTTAGGAGTGCCTCCAGATATGGATGAAAATTGTCTAGCAGGGAGAAACCGGACATACACTATCCTGTTTTCACCCACAACAGAGAAAACATAAAATTTAACTCGCATAGACTCGGACTATTTCTAATGAAGTTATATCCATGCCGTGCTAGATTATTTTAACCAATGCCTTCCTCGGTAACGGCGCCAGAAATGCTTGTTGGCATTTCTTAGCGCAATCACTAGAATTGTTACATCCTAGTGGTCACGCCAAGAAACGCCAGGGTTGAAAGTCATGTTCTAAAGATATTATCCGCAAGCGCACGGATCTATCATTGTAGCATTTCACCCGGAAGTATGTCAGGGTATCGTTATTTATATTTTCCCAAAGGAAGGCATGGTGTAAAATAGCTCTAGCACATGGATATGGTACTTCACATCATCGAAATGAGCCTTAATACTATGCAGGGGTAAGATAAACGGTAATTTGAGGATAGTGGACACACACTTGGTCTTCACTCAAGGATAAAGAGAAATAAGGAACAAAAGAAATGGAAAGAATAAAGAATAAGTCTACTGGACTGGTTGGTCGTATGTTGCTAAGCGAAGATTAGCTAAGTCACATATTATACGGGGTTAGAGGCAAGTCGAGCCTAAAGTAACGGGAGACCCCCGCAGGCCGGTGCCCGGCTGATAGAGGCATTTACGAACTTCTACACGACATACGGACGTGGGGGATTACGAGGGACGGACAGGGCTGTCACCACCTGCCGCCTACCCCTCAACCGTGGCATGCCGTCATATTCGAAGGCCCCCTCGTATCCGGACACCACGCCCGCATACTAAGGAACTATCTATGCTCCCCAGGACTCCCACCCTACGGATGGACGAGCTAGAACACAGGCAAACCCGAAAGAACATCGAACCGTTACTCCACTCTCCTCAAAGACTCTAATCCTATAGAACATATGAACGATGAAGAACAGGGATGAACACGCTATGAACTGATCATATGAACTAGGCTCTAGTTCATATGTATCAACATGAACATGATCATGACTATGCTCTAGTTCATACGCTAAGCAACATATAAAATATAAGAACTTGAACAAGGAAGAACACTCCATAGAGATTTACCAAGATGTATCTCTTCTTCCTAGGAGACAAGCTCTCCTTGGTAGCTTTCCTAGCTCCAACTACTACTAGCTCTAGGCTAAGGAACAAGTGGAGGTGAGGGAGAGAGAGACCAAATGAATTATGTGTGTAGAATTCCTTTTCATCTCCCCTTTTATATGTTGGTGGAGGTCGGTTTGAGCCAGAAATGGAAGGAACACTGCGCACCGACCTCCCTGAGCATTGATTGCACCGCCTCCAGCTGGCCGGTCCCACAAGTCAGTGGGGAAGGCGCGAGCGTGCCCCTGGCGTGAGCGCGCCAGGGTGCCACCTCCCCCTGACCGACCTTGGCCGGTGGGCCTCTCCAGGTGAGTGGGCTTCGGTGTTGGGGTGTTTTGGCCCATTTGATGTCCCGAGGTGGCCTATCTCCATTTGGGGTGGTTTGGCGCTTTCCAGAAAGCGCCTTTTTGATGTTTAATCCCTGCACTTTTATATGATTCCTGCAATGACAGTATATTTCCTAGTGCACGTGGATTTGGGTTAGTTGTACATGTATATGCATATAGGAATATATAGTTCACCCTTTTTCATGTCTAATTGGCGGTATAAAATCGTCGATAAGGACCGCCAACAAGATCCCCCAAGCTTACCCTTTGCTCGTCCCGAGCAAAGCTCAGCCTTAGGTTGTTGATCAGAAGTTGCTACTATGCCGATCATGAGTCAAAAGTACCAAGCGTATAAGCAAGATTTCTACCAGAGTTTGACTCATGATCTTGCTTATACGCTTATACGCTTGGTACTTTTGACTCATGATCGGCATAGTAGCAACTTCGATCAACAACCTAAAGTACGAGCTTTGCTCGGGACGAGCAAAGGGTAAGCTTGGGGATCTTGTTGGCGGTCCTTATCGACGATTTTATACCGCCAATTAGACATGAAAAAGGGTGAACTATATATTCCTATATGCATATACATGTACAACTAACCCAAATCCACATGCACTAGGAAATATACCGTCATTGCAGGAATCATATAAAAAAGCAGGATTAAACATCGAAAAGGCGCTTTCTGGAAAGCGCCAAACCACCCCAAATGGAGATCGGCCACCTCGGGACACCCAAATGGGCCAAAACACCCCAACACCGAAGCCCACTCACCTGGGGAGGCCCACCGGCCAAGGTCGATCGTGGGGGTGCGGCACTGGCGCGCCGTGCCGGGCGCGCCGCGCCCTCCCCATCGACCTGTGGGACCGGCCACCGGGAGGCGGTGCAATCAATGCCTGTAGGTCAGGCCTGCGCGGTGTTCCTTCCATTTCAAAAACAAACCGACCTCCACCAACATATAAAAGGGGAGATGAAAAGGAATTCTACACACACAATTCATTTGGTCTTTCTCTCCCTCACCTCCACTTGTTCCTTAGCCAAGAGCTAGTAGTAGTTGGAGCTAGGAAAGCTACCAAGGAGAGCTTGTCTCCTAGGAAGAAGAGATACATCTTGGTAAATCTCTATGGAGTGTTCTTCCTTGTTCAAGTTCTTATATTTTATATGTTGCTTAGCGTATGAACTAGAGCATAGTCATGATCATGTTCATGTTGATACATATGAACTAGAGCCTAGTTCATATGATCAGTTCATAGCGTGTTCATCCCTGTTCTTCATCGTTCATATGTTCTATAGGATTAGAGTCTTTGAGGAGAGTGGAGTAACGGTTCGATGTTCTTTCGGGTTTGCCTGTGTTCTAGCTCGTCCATCCTTAGTATGCGGGCATGGTGTCCGGATACGAGGGGGCCTTCGAATATGACAGCATGCCACGGTTGAGGGGTAGGCGGCAGGTGGTGACAGCCCTGTCCGTCCCTCGTAATCCCCACGTCCGTATGTCGTGTAGGAGTTCGTAAATGCCTCTATCGGCTAGCAGACCAGCTGTGGGGGTCTCCCTGTTACTTTAGGCTCTGACTTGCCTCTAACCCTGTATAATATGTGACTTAGCTAATCTTCGCTTAGCAACATACGACCAACCAGCTCCAAAGATTTATTCTTTATTCTTTGTGTTTCTTTTATTCCTTATTTCTCTTTATCCTTGAGTGAAGACCAAGTGTGTGTCCACTATCCTCAAATTACCATTTATCTTACCCCTGCATAGTATTAAGGCTCATTTCGATGATGTGAAGTACCATATCCATGTGCTAGAGCTATTTTACACCATGCCTTCCTTTGGGAAAATATAAATAACGATACCCTGACATACTTCCGGGTGAAATGCTACAATGATAGACCCGTGCGCTTGCGGATAATATCTTTAGAACACGACTATCAACCCTGGCGTTTCTTGGCGTGACCACTAGGATGTAACAATTCTAGTTATTGCGCTAAGAAATGCCAACGAGCCATAGGATGCACGGGATCCGGCCGTGCGGCGGCACGGTCGTGTGCAAATATGGAAGTTCGAGTCATGGAGTTGTGGTTAAGGGCTGTTCGGGCTCTCGGGTGATGACAAACATTGTGGTGGTGAGGCCAGAGGCGTCAAAATGCCTTAACTATGGCATATGGTCGTGCTTGACCTAGTGCCGAGAGCTGTAGGACACGCAGGAACCGGCTGTGCAGTAGCATAGTCGTGTGTGCAATTATGGCAGTTCTAGAGCTGTGGAGCCATGGTTATGGGCCATTCGGGTTCTCGGGCGACAACAAACGCTGTGGTGGAGAGGCCAGAGGTGTCAAAACACCTTAACCATGGTGCATGGGCGTGCTTGACTTGGTGCAAGGAGCCATAGGACGTGCAGGAACCGGCCGTGCTGCAGCAAAGTCGTGTGTGCAAATATGGCAGTTCTGTAGCCGTGGAGCCGAGGTTAAGGGCCGTTCAGGCTCTCAAGCGATGGCAAACGCTGTGGTAGAGAGGCCAGAGGTGTCAAAATGCCTTAACCATGGCGTACGGGCATGCTTGACTTAGTGCTGGGAGCCATAGGACGCGTTGGAACCGACTGTGCGGCAGCATGGTCGTGTGTGCAAATATGGCAGTTTTGGAGCTGTGGAGCCGTGGTTAAGGGCCCTTCAAGCCCTCGGGTGATGGAAAACTCTATGGTGGAGAGGTGAGAGGCATCAAAATGGCTTAACCATGGGGTACGAGTGTGCTTGAACCGGTGCCGGGAGCCGTAGCATGCAAAGGATCCGGCCGTGCGGCAGCACAGTTGTGTGTGCAAATATGGAAGTTCTGGAGTCGTGGAGCTGTTGTTAAGGGCCGTTCGGGCTCTCGGGTGATGACAAATATTGTGGTGGTGAGGCCAGAGGCGTCAAAATGCCTTAACCATGGCATACGGTCGTGCTTGATTAGTGCCGAGGCCGTAGGACAAGCGGAACCGGGCGTGCGGTAGCATTGTCGTGTGTGCAAATATGGCAGTTCTAGAGCTGTAGAGCCATGGTTAAGGGCCATTCGGGTTCTCGGGCGGCAACAAACGCTGTGCTGGAGAGGCCAGAGGTGTCAAAATGCCTTAACCATGGCGCATGGGCATGCTTTACTTGGTGCCAAGAGCCGTAGGACGCGCAGGAACCAGCCGTGCGGCAGCAAAGTCGTGTGTGCAAATATGGCAGTTCTGGAGCCATGGAGCCAAGGTTAAGGGCCGTTCAGGCTCTCGAGCTATGGCAAACGCTATGGTAGAGAGGCCAGATGTGTCAAAATGCCTTAACCATGGCATACGGGCATGCTTGACTCAGTGCCGGGAGCCATAGGACGCGTTGGAATCGACCGTGCGGCAACATGGTTGTGTGTGCAAATATGGCAGTTTTGGAGCCGTGGAGCCATGGTTAAGGGCCCTTCAGGCTCTCGGGTGATGGAAAACTCTATGGTGGAGAGGTGAGAGGTATCAAAATGGCTTAACCATGGCGTACGGGCATGCTTGACCCGGTGCTGAGAGCCATAGGATGCATAGGATCCGGCCGTGCGGCAGCACAGTCGTGTGTGCAAATATGGAAGTTCTGGAGTCATGGAGCTGTGGTTAAGGGTTGTTCGGGCTCTTAGGTGATGACAAACATTGTGGTGGTGAGGCCAGAGGCGTCAAAACACCTTAACTATGGCATACGGTTGTGCTTGACCTAGTGCCGAGAGCTGTAGGACACGCAGGAACCGGCTATGTAGTAGCATAGTCGTGTGCGCAGATATGGCAGTTCTAGAGCTGTGGAGCCATGGTTAAGGGCCATTCGGGTTCTCAAGCGGCAACAAATGCTGTGGTGAAATTAGTAATTGTCACTAGCGAATCATCATTGATTAACACATTTCTATCTGGCCTCTCCACCACAGCATTTGTTGCCGCCCGAGAACCCAAATGGCCCTTAACCATGGCTCCACAGCTCTAGAACTGCCATATTTGCACACACGACTATGCTACTACATAGCCGGTTCCTGCGTGTCCTACAGCTCTCGGCACTAGGTCAAGCACGACCGTATGCCATAGTTAAGGTGTTTTGACGCCTCTGGCCTCACCACCACAATGTTTGTCATCACCTGAGAGCCCGAACAACCCTTAACCACAGCTCCATGACTCCAGAACTTCCATATTTGCAAACACGACTGTGCTGCCGCACGGCCGGATCCTTTGCATGCTACGGCTGTCGGCACCGGTTCAAGCACGCTCGTACCCCATGGTTAAGCCATTTTGATGCCTCTCACCTCTCCACCATAGAGTTTTCCATCACCCGAGAGCCTGAAGGGCCCTTATCCACGGCTCCACAGCTCCAAAACTGCCATATTTGCACACACGACCATGCTGCCGCACGGTCGGTTCCAACGCGTCCTATGGCTCCCAGCACTGAGTCAAGCATGCCCGTACACCATGGTTAAGGCATTTTGACACCTCTGGCCTCTCTACCATAGCGTTTGCCATCGCTCGAGAGCCTGAACGGCCCTTAACCTCGGCTCCACGGCTACAGAACTGCCATATTTGCACACACGACTTTGCTGCCACACGGCCGGTTCCTGCGCGTCCTACGGCTCCTTGCACCAAGTAAAGCACGCCCATGCACCATGGTTAAGGCATTTTGACACCTCTGGCCTCTCCACCACAGCGTTTTTGTCGCCCGAGAACCCGAATGGCCCTTAACCATGGCTCCACAGCTCTAGAACTGCCATATTTGCACACACGACTATGCTACTGCACAGCCGGTTCCTGCATGTCCTACAGCTCTTGGCACTAGGTCAAGCACGACCGTATGCCATAGTCAAGGCGTTTTGATGCCTCTGGCTTCACCACCACAATGTTTGTCATCACCCGAGAGCCCGAACAGCCCTTAACCACAACTCCATGACTCCAGAACTTCCATATTTGCACACACGACTGTGCTGCCGCACGGCCGGATCCTGTGCATCCTATGGCTCTGTTGGCATTTCTTAGCGCAATCACTAGAATTGTTACATCCTAGTGGTCATGCCAAGAAATGCCAGGGTTGATACTCGTGTTCTAAAGATATTATCCGCAAGCACACGGATCTATCATTGTAGCATTTCACCCGGAAGTATGTCAGGGTATCGTTATTTATATTTTTCCAAAGGAAGGCATGGTGTAAAATAGCTCTAACACATGGATATGGTACTTCACATCATTGAAATGAGCCTTAATACTATGCAGGGGTAAGATAAACGGTAATTTGAGGATAGTGGACACACACTTGGTCTTCACTAAAGGATAAAGAGAAATAAGGAATAAAAGAAACGAAAGAATAAAGAATAAATCTACCGGAGTCAGGTTGGTTGTATGTTGCTAAGCGAAGATTAGCTAAGTCACATATTATACGGGGTCGAGGCAAGTCGAGCCTAAAGTAACAGGGAGACCCCCGCAGTGGGTCCGCTTAGCCGATAGAGGCATTTACGAACTCCTACACGACATACGGACGTGGGGATTACGAGGACGGACAGTACTGTCACCACCGCCGCCTACCCCTCAACCATGGCATGCCGTCATATTCGAAGGCCCCCGCGTATCCGGACACCACGCCCACATACTAAGGAACTGCCTATGCTCCCCCTGGACTCCCACCCTACGGATGGACGAGCTAGAACACAGGCAAACCCGAAAGAACATCGAACCGTTACTCCACTCTCCTCAAAGACTCTAATCCTATAGAACATATGAACGATGAAGAACAGGGATGAACGCGCTATGAACTGATCATATGAACTAGGCTCTAGTTCATATGTATCAACATGAACATGATCATGACTATGCTCTAGTTCATACGCTAAGCAACATATAAAATATAAGAACTTGAACAAGGAAGAACACTCCATAGAGATTTACCAAGATGTATCTCTTCTTCCTAGGAGACAAGCTCTCCTTGGTAGCTTTCCTAGCTCCAACTACTACTAGCTCTAGGCTAAGGAACAAGTGGAGGTGAGGAAGAGAGAGACCAAATGAATTGTGTGTGTAGAATTCCTTTTCATCTCCCATTTTATATGTCGGTGGAGGTCGGTTTGAGCCTGAAATGGAAGGAACACCGCGCACCGACCTCCCTGAGCATTGATTGCACCGCCTCCAGCCGGCCGGTCCCACAGGTCAGTGGGGAGGGCGCGAGCGCGCCAGGGTGCCACCTCCCCCTGACCGACCTTGGCCGGTGGGCCTCCCTAGGTGAGTGGGCTTCGGTGTTGGGGTGTTTTGGCCCATTTGGGGTCCCGAGGTGGCCCATCTCCATTTTTGGTGGTTTGGCACTTTCCAGAAAGTGTCTTTTCGATGTTTAATCCCTGCACTTTTATATGATTCCTGCAATGACTATATATTTCCTAGTGCACGTGGATTTGGGTTAGTTGTACATGTATATGCATATAGGAATATATAATTCACCCTTTTTCATGTCTAATTGGTGGTATAAAATCGTCGATAAGGACCGCCAACAAGATCCCCCAAGCTTACCCTTTGCTCGTCCCGAGCAAAGCTCAGCCTTAGGTTGTTGATCAGGAGTTGCTACTATGCCGATCATGAGTCAAAAGTACCAAGCGTATAAGCAAGATTTCTACCGAGTTTGAATAAATCGGCATGATTTGCTCACCCTATTATTATCTCAAGACAAAAATGGGGCTTTCCAGCTTTCTCGAGTCTTGGGATATTGCAAGATAGAACAGATTCACAAGCGTTGCTTATCGTCTACCCAAGATCAACCAAGTCTCCGGTGGTTTTGAAAGTTTTGTAAAAGAAACTCAAGTTCCTCGAATGATTCTCTCAATCACTCAGAAGTGTCTATACCTCACCAAAGGCATTGTGCTTTTGCCTTTCTTTCTAACCTACTACTATGGCCGAGAGTGGAGTTTTGGGTAGGTATGAAAGGTGGCTATGCTTGGATCACATAGAGTTGGTTAAGTCAAGGAACGAACCGTCCGAAGATTAAGACCATACACTTTGATTGAGATTTGTGCAAGTGTGTGAGGGTGAAAGATTCCTATTTCTAAATGTTTTTGGAACTCCAGGCATCATGACTCCTTTTTATTGGTGGAAGGGAAAATTTGAGAGAGTATGGGCTTGATTTGGAAAAACCAAGATTTTTCTTTTCTTTCTTTCTTTTCCTTTTCTCTTCTCTCTTTTTTTTTTTTGAACGGGAGACTAGCCGGGATTCCCGTTTGTCTACTTTTGAAGCTTTATTGTTGCCCCTTGGCATTCATCATCATCATTTTTTTTTTGAACAAGAGATGCTAATGCCCAATACTTTCTTTCAGATACGACGAAATTTTTTTTTTGCGTGAAGGAGTCATGACGAAGGACGAGGAGTAGTTTTTTGATGGATGATGAATAAGGGATGCACGATCCTCGGTGTAAGTGTTGGCACGCTTTGTTTTGAAGAAGGTGCGGGTGGTTTTGGATGAAAAGTTAGGTTACGCAACTCGCGGTGTACGGGTTGGCAAATTTATTTGGTGGGTGCAAGTGAATCTCAATCGTGAGTGTAAGACCATAATCTTGCGGAGGTTCTGAGACTTCTAGTGATCAAGCGGATATGACAACCGGGTTTTGAAAGAGTATTGACGCTACGTCATATGGCCTTGGTGAGTATTTCAAAATCATTGAGGAACTTTTGTTTTGGTAGTTTTGAAAATAAAAACACCGGAAGTCAGGTTTTCACTCAGGATAGAGTCATAGCGTTGCTCGTGGCACTATATCGTACCCGGCAATAACTTAGACGGGATCTAGCCTATGCAACCCACTAAGCTCAAGTTTTTAAGGATAAGATATTTTAGCCAAAAAACTCAAACTTAGGAGAAAGCCCGATTATAAACAAGGTACAAGCAAGTCACGAGACAGAGCAACTTTTCATCATTTCAACAAGGGTTGAATTAAATATTTCTATGACGCATATGTAGGAAATGATGAAGCATTTTTTTATATATATAAGTCTATGTTAGTGTGGTACATACCTCTTATTGGGGGTCCTCCCCCAAGCTTGCTTGGAAACGGGGCCCCTAAGAATTATTCGAGGTAACAACTTTATTTTATTTTATTTGGAGTACGTCAGTCGGATTTTCCTTATGATTGAGGATTCTCCCCGCAGGGTTAGCACATAGCATACTACCAATATTCCTACTAGTAATCTGTCTCAATGATCGACAAGTCGACCAAGGTAAACTAGCAACCTAAGCACCATGCCCAAGCTACGAGCCTATGGAACATGCTAAGCTTGAACATGTTCCAAGACATCAAACTAAGCGAACAAAGGGTAGCAAGATAGAACTTTATTTGACGGACTAAGTAAACGTAAAAATACTTATAAAAAGATAACTTACCGATTATCCTCGGTCGGGGCTCACGGTTTATAGTCCGTGAAGCGAGACTTTTCTCCCCGCTCAATTTGAGCACGATGATGAGGCATTCGTCTCGGGAGAGGTAGACGGGATGCTCGCTTGGGCCTCCACACCATTTTTGGTGGTGTGATGACAATAGGTGAGGATGGTGGTTGATCGGTTTCTTTTGGAGTTGCTTGTATTTTCTCCACCTTTAACACCTTTGTCTCCTCCTTAGGGACCAACTTTGGTCCCAAAGAGGTTTTGAGTGGAATTGGTTTTGCTTTGGGTCCCACTCTTTCTTGGGCCGGAGCCTTGCCCTTATCCTTCTTCTCATTGGGTTGCGTAGGAACGACTTTGGATTTTGTTTCTTTTGTAGGAGCCTTCTTTCTTCCTTTTTTTAGGAGCTCTTTGCTCCTTCTTTTCTTTGGCTCTGTTCTTTCTTTTTCTTTTGCTTTTGTTCCTGGGTACCCTTTGCTTTCTGCGGCTCTGGACTTTGTTCCCAGACAATATTGGGAATCCAATTCGCACCAAGAGGTCGGATTTCAACTTCCGTGACCTCTCTTATGGTTGGCTCATACTTGATGCGAATCATGTTGCACTCCTCCGTCTTTCGTGGCCGGAAGTGGAACTTCTCCTCACTTCCATTGATGTTGAAATGGATTTCTCCAGCTCCAACATCAATTTGTGCTCCAGCGGTACTGAGGAATGGCCGCCCCAATATTAGTGGTGATTCTTTGGTGGCCTCCATGTCGAGTACCACGAAATCCACCAGGGACGAAGTATCCTCTAATTTTCACGAATATCTTCACTATTCCCGCCGGGTAGCGTAAGGAGGAGTCCGCTAATTGGAGTGTGATCGTTGTTGGTGATAGCCTTGTATAATTTAGCTTGTCAAATACCGTCTTGGGCATGACACCGACGCGGCACCAAGATCACGAGTGCGTGGTCAACCGTTGCCCTCCAATGGAGCATGTGATAGTGGGGCAGCTCGGGTCCTTCTTCTTTTCTCGGTAAATCATTTAGGATTGCCGCACTACACTCTTTTGACCACGTACCGTGGATGGCGTGGTCGCTTGTTGTTGATGATGTCTTTGATGTACTTGGCGTAGGAAGGTACATGTAAGATGTCCATGAGCGGAATGCTCACATGTACTTTTTTGACCATCTCAACAAACCGAGCGAACTGATCATTCACAGCTTGCTTTCTTGTTCTTGTGGCGAATGGCAGATGTGTTGTATCTGGATAATCCAGGGTCGTCCCTGATTCTGCCTCGCCTTGTGGTTCAGAAGATGAAGGTTCTTCTTGCTGTGGTTTCCTGGCTGCTTGTTTAGGATATGGTGGATCACGAGTGGCCTTACCGCCTCTCGTGGTCACAGAATTAACATTTTCAAAAGTACTAGCGGCTTGATCCGACATTTTTACCAGTTGGATCAACAGGAACATCAGAAGCAATCTGAGCTTGCTGTCTTTCTATCATCTTATTAAAGCTCAACTGATTCTTGACAGCAGAAGTCAAACCTTCTATCTTTGTATCGATGCTCTCTAGGATTTTGTCATTGGCCGCATCTTTTTGGTGAGGTTTTCGTTGATCTTTGCTTGGCCGAGGACTAAATCCTTGAGAGTAGGCTGATTCGAATTGTAATTTGTGGAGTAGTTCGAATTACCTTGATACTGTGGACGGGACTGATTGTTCCACCCATTATTACCTCCTTGCTATTGACGATACCCGTTATTGATGTAAGAGGCTTCTTCACGGGTTTTGGGGCAATCATTCCCCGAATGTCCATCATTGCCACAGACCTCGCACGTTATGCGAGATTCTATAGCTTTGATGCTGGTGCGGATGTATCTCCGGCGGCTCTTTCGTCAAACTTTGCGGGAGCAAGTCTATTTTGCGGCCCGGCGCCTCCGTCTCCTTCACGGGGTGCGAGCCTTTTTGTTGCTTAGGTGGAGTTCTTTCTTCCCCCAAGCTTGATTTTCTACCATTTTGTTGATTAACGCCGTAGCGTTATCAACGGTGAGTGATAGAAATGCACCTCCGGCCCGCAGAGATCGAGGTGCCCTTTTGACATGGGCGTAAGCCCATTGTAAAAGTTTTGGAGCACCAGCCATTCCTCCATCCCATGATGAGGACAGTCCAGAATGAAGCTTTGGAGTCTTTCCCAAGCTTCAAGAATGGGTTCCATCTGCGTTTGCTGGAAATTGGCAATTCTTCCCCTCAGAGCATTTGTTTTGCCTATGGGGAAGAACTTTGCGAGGAATGCCGTGGAGCATTTGCCCCATGTGCTCACAGCTTCTTTGTCCTTATAAAACCACTGTTTCGCCTTCCCCACAAGGGAGAAGGGAAACGGCCGAGCTCCGATGACGTCGGCTTCAATGTCCTTGATGACGACGGTGTCACGAGCTCCAAGAAACGCTGCAAGTGAGCGTTGGCATCCTCATTGGGGAGTCCACAAAACGGAATCCCCTGCACCATGGTGATCGGGCCAGTCCTGAGCTCAAAGTTCTTATCCGCCACGTTGACGACGGGCCCAGTGGGCACGTTGGCAATAGTGGGGACGGAGAATTCGCGGAGGGTCTTCTGAGCCATTTGGATGGTCGCTGAAGGTGCGAAATGACCGGTTCGGCTGCCGACGGAGTAGCAGAAGAAGGAGTAGCTCTAGGCTTCTTCTTCCTTAGGAGTGCCTCCGGATTTGGATGAAAATTGTCTGGCAGGGAGAAACCGGACATACACTATCCCGTTTTCACCCACAACGGGAGAAAACATAAAAGTTAACCCGCATAGACTCGAACGATTTCTAATGAATTTATATCCATGCCGTGCTAGATTATTTTAACCAATGCCTTCCCCGACAACGGCGCCAGAAATGCTTGTTGGCATTTCTTAGCGCAATCACTAGAATTGTTACATCCTAGTGGTCACGCCAAGAAACACCAGGGTTGATAGTCGTGTTCTAAAGATATTATCCGCAAGCGCACGGATCTATCATTGTAGCATTTCACCCGGAAGTATGTCAAGGTATCGTTATTTATATTTTCCCAAAGAAAGGCATGGTGTAAAATAGCTCTAGCACATGGATATGGTACTTCACATCATCGAAATGAGCCTTAATACTATGCAGGGGTAAGATAAACGGTAATTTGAGGATAGTGGACACACACTTGGTCTTCACTCAAGGATAAAAGTGAAATAAGGAATAAAAGAAATGGAAAGAATAAAGAATAAATCTACTGGAGCTGGTTGGTCGTATGTTGCTAAGCGAAGATTAGCTAAGTCACATATTATACGGGGTTAGAGGCAAGTCGAGCCTAAAGTAACAGGAGACCCCCGCTGTCCGTGCCCGGCCCGATAGAGGCATTTACGAACTCCTACACGACATACGGACGTGGGGGATTACGAGGACGGACAGGCATCACACCACCCGCCGCCTACCCCTCAACCGTGGCATGCCGTCATATTCGAAGGCCCCCTCGTATCCGGACACCACGCCCGCATACTAAGGAACTACGTATGCTCCCCCGACTCCCACCCTACGGATGGACGAGCTAGAACACGAGGCAAACCCGAAAGAACACCGAACCGTTACTCCACTCTCCTCAAAGACTGTAATCCTATAGAACATATGAACGATGAAGAACAGGATGAAAACGCTATGAACTGATCATATGAACTAGGCTCTAGTTCATATGTATCAACATGAACATGATCATGACTATGCTCTAGTTCATACACTAAGCAACATATAAAATATAAGAACTTGAACAAGGAAGAACACTCCATAGAGATTTACCAAGATGTATCTCTTCTTCCTAGGAGACAAGCTCTCCTTGGTAGCTTTCCTAGCTCCAACTACTACTAGCTCTAGGCTAAGGAACAAGTGGAGGTGAGGGAGAGAGAGACCAAATGAATTGTGTGTGTAGAATTCCTTTTCATCTCCCCTTTTATATGTTGGTGGAGGTCGGTTTGAGCCTGAAATGGAAGGAACACCACGCACCGACCTCCCTGAGCATTGTTGCACCACCTCCAGCCGGCCGGTTCCACAGGTCAGTGGGGAGGGCGCGAGTGCGCCAGGGTGCCACCTCCCCCTGACCGACCTTGGCCGGTGGGCCTCTCCAGGTGAGTGGGCTTCGGTGTTGGGGTGTTTTGGCCCATTTGGGGTCCCGAGGTGGCCCAACTCCATTTGGGGTGGTTTGGCGCTTTCCAGAAATCGCTTTTTCGATGTTTAATCCCTGCACTTTTATATGATTCCTGCAATGATAGTATATTTCCTAGTGCATGTGGATTTGGGTTAGTTGTACATGTATATGCATATAGGAATATATAATTCACCCTTTTTCATGTCTAATTGGCGGTATAAAATCGTCGATAAGGACCGCCAACAGGCTCTCGGCACCGGGTCAAGCATGCCCGTACGCCATGGTTAAGCCATTTTGATGCCTCTCACCTCTCCACCATAGATTTTTCCATCACTCGAAAGCCTGAAGGGCCCTTAACCACGGCTCCACGGCTCCAAAACTACCATATTTGCACACACGACCATGCAGCTGCACGGTCGGTTCCAACGCGTCCTATGGCTCCCGACACTGAGTCAAGCATGCTCGTACACCATGGTTAAGGCATTTTGACACCTTTGGCCTCTCTACCATAGCATTTGCCGTCGCTCGAGAGCCTGAACGGCCCTTAACCTCGGCTCCACGGCTCTAGAACTGCCATATTTGCACACACGACTTTGCTGCCGCACGGCCGGTTCCTGCGCGTCCTACGGCTCCTCGCACCAAGTCAAGCATGCCCATGCACCATGGTTAAGGCATTTTGACACCTCTGGCCTCTCCACCACAGTGTTTGTTGCCGCCCAAGAACCCGAATGGCCGTTAACCATGGCTCCACCGCTTTAGAACTGCCATATTTGCACACACGACTATGCTTCTGCACAACCGGTTCCTGCGTGTCCTACAGCTCTCGACACTAGGTCAAGCACGACCGAATGCCATTGTTAAGGTGTTTTGACGCCTCTGGCCTCACCACCACAATGTTTATCATCACCCGAGAGCCCGAACGAACCTTAACTACAGCTCCACGACTCTAGAACATCCATAATTGCACACACGACTGTGCTGCCGCACGGCCGGATCCTGTGCATCCTACGGCTCTTGGCACCGGGTCAAGCACGCCCGTACGCCATGGTTAAGCCATTTTGATGCCTCTCACCTCTCCACCATAGAGTTTTCCATCACCCGAGAGCCCGAAGGGCCCTTAACCACGGCTCCAAAACGCCATATTTCACACACGACCATGCCGCCGCACGGTCGGTTCCAACGCGTCCTATGGCTCCCGGCCTTTGAGTCAAGCATGCCCGTACACCATGGTTAAGGCATTTTGACACCTCTGACCTCTCTACCATAGCGTTTGCCATCGCTCGACAGCCTGAACGGCCCTTAACCTCGGCTCCACAGCTCCAGAACTGCCATATTTGCACACACGACTTTGCCGCCGCACGGCCGGTTCCTGCGCATCCTACGGCTCCTCGCACCAAGTCAAGCACGCCCATGCGCCATGGTTAAGGCATTTTGACACCTCTGGCCTCTCCACCACAGCATTTGTTGCCGCCCAAGAACCCGAATGGCCCTTAACCATGGCTCCACAGCTCTAGAACTGCCATATTTGCACACACGACTATGCTACTGCATAGCCGGTTCCTGCGTGTCCTACAGCTCTCGGCACTAGGTCAAGCACGATCGTATGCCATAGTTAAGGTGTTTTGACGCCTCTGGCCTCACCACCACAATGTTTGTCATCACCTGAGAGCCCGAACAACCCTTAACCATAGCTCCATGACTCCAGAACTTCCATATTTGCACACACGACTGTGCTGCCGCACGGCCGGATCCTATGCATCCTGCGGCTCTCGGCTCCGGTCAAGCACGCTCGTACCCCATGGTTAAGCCATTTTGATGCCTCTCACCTCTCCACCATAGAGTTTTCCATCACCCGAGAGCCTGAAGGGCCCTTAACCACGGCTCCACGGCTCCATAACTGCCATATTTGCACACACGACCATGCTGCCGCACGGTCGGTTCCAACGCGTCCTATGGCTCCCGGCACTGAGTCAAGCATGCCCGTACACCATGGTTAAGGCATTTTGACACCTCTGGCATCTCTACCATAGTGTTTACCATTGCTCAAGAGCCTGAATGGACCTTAACCTCGGCTCCACGGCTCCAGAACTGCCATATTTGCACACACGACTTTGCTGCCACAAGGCCAGTTCCTACGCATCCTACGGCTGCTCGCACCAAGTCAAGCATGCCCATGTGCCATGGCTAAGGTGTTTTGACACCTCTAGCCTCTCCACTAAAGCGTTTGTTGCCACCTAAGAACCCGAATGGCCCTTAACCATAGCTCCACAGCTCTAGAACTGCCATATTTGCACACACGACTATGCTACTACACAGCCGGTTCCTGCGTGTCCTACGGCTCTCGGCACTAGGTCAAGCACGACCGTATGCCATAGTTAAGGCATTTTGACGCCTCTGGCCTCACCACCACAATGTTTGTCATCACCCGAGAGCCCAAACAGCCCTTAACCACAGCTCTATGACTCCAGAACTTCCATATTTGCACACACGACTGTGCTGCCGCACGGCCGGATCCTGTGCATCCTACGGCTCTCGGCACCGGGTCAAGCACGCTTGTACCCCATGGTTAAGCCATTTTGATGCCTCTCACCTCTCCACCATAGAGTTTTCCATCACCCAAGAGCCTGAAGGGCCCTTAACCATGGCTCCACGGCTCCAAAACTGCCATATTTGCACACACAACCATGCTGCCACACGGTCGGTTCCAACGCGTCCTATGGCTCCCGGCACTGAGTCAAGCAGGCCCGTACGCCATGGTTAAGGCATTTTGACATCTCTGGCCTCTCTACCATAGCGTTTGCCATAGCTCAAGAGCCTGAACGGCCCTTAACCTCGGCTCCATGGCTCCAGAACTGCCATATTTGCACACACGACTTTGCTGCCGCACGGTTGGTTCCTGCGCGTCCTACGGCTCCTGGCACCAAGTCAAGCACGCCCATGCGCCATGGTTAAGGCGTTTTGACACCTCTGGCCTCTCCAGCACAGCGTTTGTTGCTGCCCAACAACCTGAATGGCCCTTAACCATGGCTCCACATCTCTAGAACTGCCATATTTGCACACACGACTATGCTACCGCACAGCCGGTTCTTGCATGTCCTACAGCTCTCGGTACAAGGTCAAGCATGACTGTATGCCATGGTGAAGGCATTTTGACGCCTTTGGCCTCACCACCATAATGTTTGTCATCACCTGAGAGCCCGAACGGCCCTTAACAATAGCTCCACGACTCTAGAACTTCCATATTTGCACACACGACTATGCTGCCGCACAGCCGGATCCTGTGCATCCTACGGCTCTCGGCAAAGGTCAAGCACGCTCGTACCCCATGTTTAAGCCATTTTGATGCCTCTCACCTCTCCACCATAGAGTTTTCCATCACCCGAGAGCCTGAAGGGCTCTTAACCACGGCTCCACGGCTCCATAACTGCCATATTTGGACACACGACCATGCTACCGCACGGTCGGTTCCAACGCGTCCTATGGCTCCCGGCACTGAGTCAAGCATGCCCGTACGCCATGGTTAAGCCATTTTGATGCCTCTCACCTCTCCACCATAGAGTTTTCCATCACCCGAGAGCCTGAAGGGCCCTTAACCACGGCTCCACGGCTCCATAACTGCCATATTTGCACACACGACCATGCTGCCGCACGGTCGGTTCCAATGCGTCCTATGGCTCCCGGCACGGAGTCAAGCATGCCCGTACACCATGGTTAAGGCATTTTGACACCTCTGGCATCTCTACCATAGTGTTTATCATTGCTCAAGAGCCTGAATGGACCTTAACCTCGGCTCCACGGCTCCGGGCGCCATATTTGCACACACGACTTTGCTGCCACACGGCCCGGTTCCTACGCATCCTACGGCTGCTCGCACCAAGTCAAGCATGCCCATGTGCCATGGCTAAGGTGTTTTGACACCTCTAGCCTCTCCACCAAAGCGTTTGTTTCCACCTGAGAACCCGAATGGCCCTTAACCATAGCTCCACAGCTCTAGAACTGCCATATTTGCACACACGACTATGCTACTACACAGCCGGTTCCTGCGTGTCCTACAGCTCTCGGCACTAGGTCAAGCACGACCGTACGCCATAGTTTGACGCCTCTGGCCTCACCACCGCAATGTTTGCCATCACCCGAGAGCCCAAACGGCCCTTAACCACAGCTCCATGACTCCAGAACTTCCATATTTGCACACACGACTGTGCTGCCGCACGGCCGGATCCTGTGCATCCTACGGCTCTCGGCACCAGGTCAAGCACGCGTGTACCCCATGGTTAAGCCATTTTGATGCCTCTCACCTCTCCACCATAGAGTTTTCCATCACCCAAGAGCCTGAAGGGCCCTTAACCACGGCTCCACGGCTCCAAAACTGCCATATTTGCACACACAACCATGCTGCCGCACGGTCGGTTCCAACGCATCCTATGGCTCCCAGCACTGAGTCAAGCAGGCCCGTACGCCATGGTTAAGGCATTTTGACATCTCTGGCCTCTCTACCATAGCGTTTGACATAGCTCAGGAGCCTGAATGGCCCTTAACCTCGGCTCCATGGCTCCAGAACTGCAATATTTGCACACACGACTTTGCTGCCGCACGGTTGGTTCCTGCGCGTCCTACGGCTCCTGGCACCAAGTCAAGCACGCCCATGCGCCATTGTTAAGGCATTTTGACACCTCTGGCCTCTCCAGCACAGCGTTTGTTGCCGCCCAATAACCTGAATGGCCCTTAACCATGGCTCCACATCTCTAGAACTGCCATATTTGCACACATGACTATGCTACCGCACAGCCGGTTCTTGCGTGTCCTACAACTCTCGGTACTAGGTCAAGCACGACTGTATGCCATGGTGAAGGCATTTTGACGCCTTTGGCCTCACCACCATAATGTTTGTCATCACCTGAGAGCCCGAACGGCCCTTAACAATAGCTCCACGACTCTAGAACTTCCATATTTGCACACACGACTGTGCTGCCGCACAGCCGAATCCTATGCATCCTACGGCTCTCGGCACCGGTCAAGCACGCTCGTACCCCATGGTTAAGCCATTTTGATGCCTCTCACCTCTCCACCATAGAGTTTTCCATCACCCGAGAGCCTGAAGGGCCCTTAACCACGGCTCCACGGCTCCATAACTGCCATATTTGCACACACGACCATGCTACCACACGGTCGGTTCCAACGCGTCCTATGGCTCCCGGCACTGAGTCAAGCATGCCCGTACGCCATGGTTAAGGCATTTTGACACCTTTGGCATCTCTACCTTAGCGTTTGCCATCACTCAAGAGCCTGAATGGACCTTAACCTCGGCTCCACGGCTCCAGAACTGCCATATTTGCACACACGACTTTGCTGCCACACGGCCAGTTCCTACGCATCCTACGGCTGCTCGCACCAAGTCAAGCACGCCCATGTGCCATGGTTAAGGTGTTTTGACACCTCTGGCCTCTCCACCAAAGCGTTTGTTGCCGCCCGAGAACCCGAATGGCCCTTAACCATGGCTCCACAGCTCTAGAACTGCCTTATTTGCACACACAACTATGCTACTGCACAGCCGGTTCCTGCGTGTCCTACAGCTCTCGGCAATAGGTCAAGCATGATCGTATGCCATAGTTAAGGCATTTTGACACCTCGGCCTCACCACCACAATGTTTGTCATCATCCGAGAGCCCAAACGGCCCTTAACCACAGCTCCATGACTCCAGAACTTCCATATTTGCACACCGCACGGCCGGATCCTGTGCATCCTATGGCTCTCGGCACCGGGTCAAGCATGCCCGTACGCCATGGTTAAGCCTTTTTGATGCCACTCACCTCTCCACCATAGAGTTTTCCATCACCTGAGAGCTTGAAGGGCCCTTAACCATGGCTCCACGGCTCCATAACTGCCATATTTGCACACACGACCATGCTGCCGCACGGTCGGTACCAACGCGACCTATGGCTCCCGGCACTGAGTCAAGCATGCCCGTACGCCATGGTTAAGGTATTTTGACATCTCTGGCCTCTCTACCATAGTGTTTGCCATCGCTCGAGAGCCTGAACGGACCTTAACCTCGGCTCCACGGCTCCAGAACTGCCATATTTGCACACACGACTTTGCTGCCGCACGGTTGGTTCCTGCGTGTCCTACGGCTCCTGGCACCAAGTCAAGCACGCCCGTGCACCATGGTTAAGGCGTTTTGACACCTCTGGCCTCTCCAGCACAGCATTTGTTGCCGCCCGAGAACCCGAATGGCCTTTAACCATGGCACCAGAGTGGAGGCAGGAGGAAGAAGATGGACGACGAATCACCCACGCATGGGTGAGGAGAAGATAAAGGAGGGAATAGATTCGCTCGGCGAGGAGGCGGGCGAGCGACTGTTTTTGAAGCCGGGAAAGAGAGGAGGGGTCCAGCACGGGAACGAGGACGAGATGCGAGAGCTGACAGGGCAACAGGATAAAGGAGGGTTCGCTGTGCAGGTGCTGCAAGTGCGGCACCACGATCACGCGAACACAGTGCACAAGTGGGTCCCATAGGGTTGCAATGGTTCTCATCGGTTGACTTGCTTTGCGACCATTCCAGTTGTCCACATATTCATTTTTCCACTTCCAAGACCATTAGAGGACATTCTTCTAATTATCCCATTCTTCTAATCCGATGTCAAATCCTTTTTCTTAATCTGAAGTATGAAGATGACAGGAATAGTACGATGTACTCTCTCATTAAACCCCAAGATTACTACACCGTAGGGCAGGTTATCGCAAGGCGTAACCAACAATTACCCTATTGGAGACATCAAAAGGTTTAATGTGAGAGAATCTGCTACTCACATCCTCAAATACATCAAATGGTGCTTCAACCCTCAAAGAGTTTACCACTACGAACTAGGTCAAGCTGAGGTTTGCACATCTGTCAAGCTAAATCCAAATCAAGTTTGCTGTCAATAAGAATAGCATCTGCCATACTTTCTACAATATCACCAGGACTTGTGTGAACAAAAGACAAGCTGAATTGGGCATCATCCGTTGGATTCCTTGAGGTGAGTTCAACTCTGACATAGTCATACATAAGAGCACATACTAATGTATGCTAATATAAACCAGCTAGACTGAAGAATTCCACTCTTTTGCATGTAGAAGTCAAAGTTCTTAGGTTGTAGACATCCAAATCATCTCATGTAGAAATCAAAATTCCTAGGTCAATGATTCTCTAACTCCATAGAAACCAACCAATTGCCTCTCTAATAGGACCAAAACGGTAACATGAGCAGATTCTTTGGCAAGGACTCATGATTACCAATTTCTTTCTATAAGTCATGCTCTCGAAGCAGAGAATTGTTGAGCTTGGTCATCCAACAAACATTCCTTCCAATGATAACCGTGCCAATCTTTTTTTAAGAGTGTTGTCTCTACTGAACCAAATTCTCATATTCAGACGACTTTTGTTTGATACTCAAAGCAGAACTGTATTTTGGTAAATCCAAGGTTATACCCAAGCACTTGTACGATGCGTACCCAATGCATAGCTGAATCTGACACCATGATGCTTGAGCTCATGACCAGATACAATCCCAAAATTGTTGCCATAATCCGTTTATAAGAAGTTTTTGTCTGAAGAATTTCCTTCATTGTCTCCCATAAAGCATGAATACTCCATAAGGCCTTAGAATACCTAGTAGATGTATAGGAGTTCTAAGTCTCCACTAAGGAGTACCATGGAATAGGAAACCATTCTCTCGATCAGACAAACACCTGGTATAGTCCTTTGTCTACCACCTCTTGAAGTCCGATTAGTCTTAATGAAAGCGATCTTATTCTCTTTGCTTTCCTTGATTTTGCTCTTCGGGAGAAAATGTCATAAGAGATTGGATGATGAGTATCAAGAGGAAATCAAGGTAGGTTCACGCAAAGCGACACCTCGAGGCAATCTTTGTAACAAGTCAAGATCAACAATTGTGATACCTGCGCGTGCCGAGTAGCAAATCCATGTGTCTGCAGCCACAGGGTGCTCTCAGTTTCGTCGCGGCACCATTAGTCATTAATCAGGACTCCATTACAAATCTTGCATTTGAAATGCAGTTCCACATGATTGGAGATATTCCCACACGAATAGGCATTATGTGCAAGGCAAAAGTGAGATATACGAAAGATAGCCGCAAGGACACAAGGTAATAAGAAAAGGTCAACTACACCAATTTGTAGCAACCTACTGTCATAATATCATGGCGCGATTTTGAATGTGGGTGGATTGCATTAACAAGGATACGCATAAGCAAACATTCAAGGGAGGTTTTATGACAAGGATGTGGTCTTGGCTTAGACGAAATAACGGGTTACGATTAATAATTACAATACCTGCGTACCCCCTAGTAATCCATCTAGGTGCGTCCACCCAAATGGTCTAGGTTCTTGTCGCAAAGACCGTAATTTATTAACCGAGACAATATTGCCATGACTATGACTAATAGAATAATTCGCCAGATAATCGAATTATATACGATATCTTGTACATCTAAGCTCTGTGCACAAGACAAGGTGAAGGAATTACCGAGAACTTCAAAATTGAGGATAGCAAGGAATATTTTTGAACGACATAGCATGTGCTACATACTATTGTCGCGTCGTTCTCAAGTGAGGATTAATAATAATATTCACTTAACAATTGGTCTAGGCATGTGACAGCAAGGAAACCAATGTCAACACATCATTATAGACCGAGAGGAATAGAAGTGAATTTACATGGACGAAGATAGAATACAAATTTGATCAACGACTGAATTTTTGATGCCCAAAATACATGACACAATAAACTTGTTCTTGCAAGCTACATGGGATCAATACATCACCAAAACACACTACGTGATTCATAATCACTAATCCACAAATCATTGTACCATCTGCTTAGGAGTACAGCTCATTACAATAGGTCTGCTCAAAGGAAAACATAACATTCCTACTAGAGACTTCTCATCAGGCCTATTCCTCATGGTCATGGTTCATGTCCTCAACACTTCCTGCATTTCTAGTATTAGCACTATCAATGTTGGGCACCACCTGAGGTCCTTCCTCATCAACGCCAAGAGGATTGTGGTGAAGCCGGTTGTAGACCCGTTGCGCTTCTCCATGCAAAGCACCATTGATGACCTCTAACGCAATCACTTGCTCCCTCAGACGGTATTCCTCATTCCAAGCTTCATTTCGTTGTTGCTCAACTATACCAAAGGCGTGTTGCCACTGACCAAGTAGGGCAAGCAACTCCTGAAACTGACTTTGTGCCACAAAGGTCTCATGAACCACAGCATTTTCTCTCTGAATGGCCTGATCTTTGGAGATTGTCATCTGCTCAAGCAATGTGGTCACTCTTTCAACTTCCTCTTCATATTCTTTCTTCATCTCTCGCTTAACTGAGGTGACATAGATGAGCTCACGATTAAGGGATTCCAATGCATTCTCCAGGCAGGAATAACTCTTCATCATAGCGAACATTATGCTACTAGCAGGACCATTGCTGTTCTCAGCCTCATCTTTACCACCGACAAGTGCAGCCTCACTAAGCTGATGCCACACAACATGGTATGGGTCACCCTTAGGAAACACACTGCAAAGTGGCACGAGCAACCTCTTCGGGCATCTTTTGAGCAAATCCCGTAGTGCCTTGTATGCAACCACATTTGCACCTTCCCGAGGATTCCTACC
This sequence comes from Themeda triandra, assembly GCA_018135685.1. Classification (NCBI taxonomy): domain Eukaryota; kingdom Viridiplantae; phylum Streptophyta; class Magnoliopsida; order Poales; family Poaceae; genus Themeda; species Themeda triandra. The sequence continues at coordinate 70,274 of JAENPR010001888.1, read as the reverse complement.
TCGAGCAATGAACCAACGTCCACACCAAAGTGATGCTCCTTCACTCTTGGCGGGAATTACTACTTCAACCGGAAGCAAACTCATACGCCGACTCTCCAAATTTACTCCACCGATAGCGAGGTTCTTTACCCGTGGGATAGCCCACTTGAGTGCGGAATTCGCCATAGCAAGGAAGGCATTCCATATTCTTTTAGAAACTTTTTGGCTCCACGTGGCTCATGAGTGGCAAACCGCCGATGCGAAACTTTTCCCTTGGTTGACTTGGATTTGATGCGCTTCATTCTTGCCATCTGTCCAACCGAATCACAACCCTCATGAGATGGAGATTAAGTTGGTGACTTTTATCGAAAGAGAGAATCATTTTTTAAGGGAAGAAATAATGCAGTTGCCATGAAATGATTATGTGTCATGATGCATGCACGTTCCGTACGTCCTCACAAATCTGGAAAACAATAAATTCTATCATTTTAGGCGGTGGCATACCAACGTGCTCTCATATAGCGTATACTAGTCGGGCTACACGATCTTGCGTAGTTAGTGTACCTGCAGAAAATTCATTTCAGCCCAACATCCCAATGAATGTGAAACATCCTCAATTTTCCACGAAGGGAAATCTCACAGAATGATATACATCAGTCGATAATCAATTCCATACATCGAACTATAAATCTAAAGAGTACAAGTAGAGGGGTTTACATTAATAATTACAACGCCACGAGGCGGAACAAAGTATATCTAGCATCCGAACGGCTTGAGAAGGCGGAAGTAACGCGGAAGCGCTTCAAACTCCAACTTGAGCGCGAGGCACGAGACCTTCTAATCCATTTGACATCACCGAGAAGCAGGAAAATCTGCACACCGCCGGATGTGTGCGTGGCCATGGTCGCACCGAATGAGCTTTAGTGGAAAAGAGAAATAAAGGGATCTCGGCGATCCTATAATTTGGCTGTGGTTTGCATCCTAGCGCATGCGAGTAGCGGTAAATAGTAGTAACAATAATAATATAGTCAAGTTTAACACATTCCCATTCCCACACACATCCATCCATCCATCCATCATCACATCCATCCCAAAACCATCATCTCACCGCACCACCACATCTCACACTCATGTCGGCGAGACCAACTCCCTCTCGGTCTGTCTCGGCGGCCCGCGCCCCATCCGTGCTCACGACCGGAATGCTCGGGGAAGGTAGAACACTCCTCTCCTATCTAGTGAAGCGAACACGGACGGGTCCATAGGCCGACAAGTCGATATGTATCAATCGATCAACCAAGAACACTCTGCAAAGGTTTTACACCCCACAAGATAGCCATCATCGACATGGCCATGCCTAGGCAGATTCCGGCTGCTTGCTTGTTGACGCAAAATGTGACCACCCTGCGTCTCACACATAGCAAGCCGGAAAGCCTAGCTTCAATCGGGTGCCCGGGTGTCTGAATCCGGTGGCGTGCCAGTCGATTTGACCTGAAAATCGACAAGGGATAAAACGATAAGATCATAACTGGAACGTGCTGGGTGAGACCAGATTAGATTCCATCTTTACGGCCCGAAGCCACTTACGACGACATATAGCTATAGAAGCTATACGCACCAGTTGCGTTCATTCGGCTAAAGTATATAACCGATGTAAACAAACGAAATTGCCGAATACGATAGATGGAGACATGTTTGAACAAAATTGAATCGTGAAACGCATATCAAACTACTTCTCGGTTTAAAGCATCATCAAGCACTTAATAATTAAGAATAAGTAACTTATAAATATAAATCTACTAAACAAATACATGCATAGGCTACTTCAACTAGTCTACGCACGTCTAGCCTTCATAAACCCGTCAAGCATAAACTCAAGCAAGCTAATCCACCGCATGATACCACTCACTATGAATTTACACCACTCCTTACTACTAGATCAATCTACCGCATGATACAATCTAGCAATAGAGAGCTAAAAGCACGTGATTGTCTAACAGATCCATAGATACTCGCTACATGTATAAGCATAACCGTATCGGCAAGATTGCCGAATCGGGGTCCATGAAGAAGGAACAAACAAGTGACATGTAAAAGGAACCTATCAGATTAAACCGATCTCTAGTCCACCGGATGACTAGCTCTAGAGTAACCCAAAGACCTGTATCTGCCGCACGGTACCCGGTCCTGTCAAGGCTTATCTACATATGACGTGGATGAACCCGCAACACGTAACAACCTAGATTGATCTAATTCGGCTATATGAGTTTGATCTACTCGATATTGAATAAGCATGAAAGGAACAATCAACAAGCCGAAAGAGTATCAATCTAAATTGGGCAAAAGAGTGTTGCAAAATAATTAAACATTAAATAAACATGCAACACATGATAACTTAATGAATCTATTAGATCATGCCAAATCTAAAAGAGCCGATAACTAGATTCTAAGCTTAGATCTTAGCCTCGCCGCACGACTCATGACCTAATCGCAGAAACTTTGGTAACTAGCTCCTAGCTAATCTTAGCCCGCCGCACGACTCATGACTAACACGGAACCCTCTTGGTTCAATGCTTAAATCCACCGCATGATACTAAGCATTGCAACAAGACTTCTTGCATCATTATCTAAATCCACCGCATGATACTAGACATGATAACAAGGTTGCCGGGACTTACGGAGGTCGACGGATCGATTGGCCCTCTCGAAGAACTCGACGACTCGACTAAAGGACTCGAAAAGGTGGCACGGGGCCGGTTGTATTGATTTGGTTGTGAACCCTTATTACAATGGTCGAGGGTTTATATTTATACCCTGGACAGAACATGAGTCCTAAGCACTTACGAATTATTTAAACAAAATTGGAAAGACCAGACACGCTAACTCTATCCATAATCGGAGTCCTTAATTATCACGACTCCTTCCCTTTCTGGCTAGCTTCATCTTTCCTTCTTTCGCCTTCAAATAAAGCCGTTACCGACCGCTTGATCATTTGCCGAACACATGGAAATTAGCCGACCGCATACACACTTGCCGAATTGCTCTCTCGCTCCTTGCGGCCCATCTCGTCATATTCGACCAAATTCTGGTGTTAACACATGCCCCCTCAATTTCGAGATAAAAGGATTTTATTTCGAAATTGACTGTCAGCGCCTTTCGCCTAGGTCATCACCGCCAACGCCTGCAGCCGCCACCTAAGATCTGCGCTCGCTGCTGTCCTCAATGGCGACGGAGACTTCAACCAGCTCCATCATGGCAACAGGAACCCAAGAAGAATTTCTAGAGGTAACCCTACCTGCTTTACCCATTCGGCAACTTTCTTGAATCAGTTTTCAGATGAACTTCTTTGATCTATTCGCTTCAATTTCTTTTTAAAGGAGATGAAGAATGAGATCTTGATCTCCAATCTTGCGTGTCCCGGATCCTTTTTCTTGGTCCGATGGGAGATCCTAATCCGAGGGATTTCATTGAAAGGGAAACTTTGAGGATCCCATTTAAATCTAGGATTTCCCCTCAAACAGATGGCCAAACACTTTCAAGACTGGCCCCTTCCTTCAATCACGGGATGGCGTGATTGGTACCGCGAGATACGGTCAAGAACAAGCGATTTTTGGGAATCTCAAGATATTCGGCATTGTTTGGAGCTTTCCTTAGCCGAAATGCCGAGAAATGACTCCCTCTTGATGGCCGCTTCCCACTTCGGTCGATGCTATTAATGCATTTATCTTTGGTCACGGCCCCATGTCAATCACTTTATCAGACATCTTCATGATGACCGGTTTGAATATCACCAAACCAACCTACCCCTTCAAATATAAAAGCACTAGCTCACGAAAGGCGATCAAATCGGGAGGAGGTTGGGCCAAGTATGTTCGAGACTTATGCTTCAACCGGCTCGTGTCGATAAAGAGTATAGAGCTTTCATGAACATGTGGTTATGCAGATTTATCTTACGTGGTAAATCCAATGAGCCCACTCGAATCACATAGTGATGGCTGAAGAATTAGCTGCAGGCAAGCTGATCCCTTTGGGCAAATATCTGCTGGGAGCATTCTACCACATGATGCATCAGATCACTGTTCAGATGAGGAATCAGGGTGAAATCTCCTGTGTTAATGGACCATGGTGGCTTCTTCAGATGTGGTTGCAACTATATATGCATCGATTGTCTCTGTAGATCTCCACAATCAACTTTCCTTCAATCAACTACGCTTGAAGGTGAAGACCCCGGATACAAGTCTTGTCGGACTTATGGAGAAGCCGCATCTTCAATCACCATTGATTTGGACTGGGCCATCTTTTCAAGATATTCTACAAGGGATTCAACCACTTGATCTGGTTTCCATACGAGAGAATGAAAATCTAACCCTCCCTTGCAGATTTAGCTATGAGCCGGGCTGCATTGATGATGATTCCGGGGACATTTTTAATTCCTTCATCAAGCCCCGTGCCCCCGCCAGAATTTCACCATGGCCGGATGATAAGTTCAACTTATGAATTCTACAACCCAAACATGGTTGCCGTGCAGTTTGGACTTGGCCAATTGCCCCCAAGGCCATATTTCTCAAATATCATCAGGCCCAGGGAGTCTCTGCTGAATATCACCGAGGCCAACAAAGTCTTCAATCTTGGATGTAAGCTTCCAGTATATGAACCCAATCCTCTGGTGATAATTGAAGCTGCTCATCCCTCATTCACCCTCTGGTGGCAAGAATGGCATTCTCATATCTTTAGAGCACAAGTCCATCCTTTATGCCAAGTTTTAATGCCTTCATTCTCTTCTGATGATGAGGTATGCTCTTATAACTACCTTTTATTTTATGTCTCTGCTCTGTTTCTGAAAACATCTTTTTTGAACAGGACAATGCTCCTCCAAGTCCTCCAGAGGTTCAATACTGGCAAGCTGGCCCTAATGCTGCTCTAGGGCATGATGCTCCAAGTTTAACAGTGTTTAACAAGATACCTGCTGATGACACAGTGCTCCTGAAGGATCTCAAAAGAAAAACTCCTTCTTCCCCTATCAAGGACACTACAATTCCCAAGAAAACAAGATCAAAGAAAGCTAAGCCACTTCCTCAGGTATGAATGTTTTTGACCCTTTATTTTCCATCTGCGAATGGGTTTGCACTTATCATTTTCTTTCAACAGGTGCAGGCCAATCCCCAAAGTCCTGACAGGGTAGTGATCTTGGACAACTCCCCTGGAGCCTCCACTGGCCAAGCAAACACCAATGAACTCACCGGTGGCTTTGGTATGCACCGGCGGATGATCAAGCGGTGATCAAGGAGAAGTAGCGAAGAAATTCCTTCTCATCGGGTTGATGAACAAATAGAAACAAAAGACATTCCTCTTCATCAATCGGGAGAAGCAACAGGACAAATTCTTCTTCAAGATGTGCCGGATTTAACACCCTTGGCAATTCGAATATATTAACAAGTCAAAGTCTTGATGCTACTCGGGAGGCAACCGATCAAGTAACTTTTTTAAGAGGTATTATTCTTACTCCACTCGGCTATTTTTCTCTTCGAGACCGAATCACTCGGCTAAACCGCCTTCCTTGTTCATCAACGGGACTCTGCTCACCCTCAAGCCTGTTTTTCCCTTATCGGCGAAGAGTATCTTTGGGACAAAGATGATGAAGCCTCTTCTAACCAAAGCAATTATCATCGAGAGTCAAGCCAAGCTAAAGGATATAATCTCATTTCGAAAAAGGATATTGTTGCTTTGGCCCAAGATTCGTACAAAATAAGGGAAATAGCGAGCTTATTGATCAAGAACTTCCCTCTAATCTCAAGGCCGCCATAGATGCTTTATCACATCTTGATGATCACTTTGCTTGCTATCAAGAGAGCACACAAGAATATGTCCACCAAAGTTGATCGGAAAAAGAAAGGTAGCCAAGGAACAAGAAAGGCAAAGGAGCTCTACTCGGCATCAAGTCAACCGAGCACCTCTTGAGCACCTTAGAACCAGAGCTGCAGTCATGAGAGAAGAAAAACCAAACTTGAAGTTCAATTAGCTCAGCCGAACGCCAACATTCAATCTCATGAAACTAAGCTCGCAAATCTTGCCATCTCTTGATTCGGCTAAATCCAAAATACAATCAGTCATCAAGGAGACGCGGCAAATCAAAAGCAAACTGTCCAACATCCAAGATTCTGAAGAAGAGGACAAAAAAGCTCTTGATGAAGCCAACCGAATCAAGATTGATGCTCTTGCTGTTATCAATTCTTTCCTAGATGTATAGATGCTTGGCTGGTACTTGAAGATGTAGACACTTAGGCTTGACCCTGTCATACTTGAAAACAATTTCTTTTCTCTTGAGAAGTAGATAACCTTCATTTTTCTCTTTCTTCTCTGCTTCTGTTATCATTCGGCTCTTCCAATCTCAACTGTACTCTGTGCGTTTTAACCGAATGTAACTACTGCTGCCTCAAGTGCTCATTTAGCCGAATAGCCCTCATCAGCTTATTTAGCCGACCGAATGTATGGTAACTGAATCGTCAGCGGTGATGGGCTCGGCCCAACTCAACATCGGCCCATAAGTGTGGAAACCCTATTCTGTCGCTTGGCTTTCCCTTGATCGTCGCCACGGCTCCCACGTTCATAAATAGGACCAGTCGGCTCCCACCATCATCACATCAAGCACAAGCAGTTGCCATCATCCTCAATCTCTTCCACTTCCTCTCTGCCTTCAAGCCCCCAAAAGCCCCAACCACCACCAATGACGAGCGGCGGCGATCGCAATAAGCGTCCTGCTCAGGACGAGGCGGAGGGAAGCAGCAACCGGCGCCGGCGGTGAGATCTCCAATCTCTTGAGTTGTGCTATTTGATAGTCTTTACCCGATCTGAATCTCTGCCCCCTTTGCGGTTGCTTATCTTCTTGATCCGTTTCAGGGCTACTGGGAACACCGGCGACTACATCGCCAATGTCCGGAGGCGGGTCGCCCGGGCCGGCACCCACGCTCCCTCTTCCACTTCCGCTCCTGCTCCTGCGGTGGACGCGGCGGAGGGAAGCAGCCGTGGTGGTCGCCGTCTGCAGTAAGAAATAATCTCCCCATCTTGTCTGTGGTTTTTCTAAATTAGCCGATCTTGACGGTACCTCGTTTGTAGGACGGCGAGGATCAGCACCGGCCAATGGCGCTTCCCGCGCCGGGCCTGCGGCGTTCGACGCCCTGCCCCGCGCCGGCTCCCGCTCCAGCCCCGGCTCCTGCTCCTGCTCCGGCACCGGCTTCCGCTTCGGCCTCATCGGGGTCGGCTTCGTACGTTCCCATATGGGAGAGGAACGACGAAGAGATCCCGCCGTACAGCCGTTACGACGCCGCCGCGTACCGCCGCGAGCGGGATGAGGCGATGGAGCTTCTTGGTGAAGAAACCAAGAAGTTTGGGATCGCCCAGCTGGAGTTGGAGGACAACCGCGCCGGCCGGATGAGCGAGGCCATCACCAGTATTTGTTCTTCGCCAATCGCCTTTAACCCATGTTCTTTCCGATTCATCCGCTCACTGATCCATCTTACTTTTTCTTTGCAGACCTCACCGTGGAGCTGGACCGCTTGAAGGTGGCGGCGACGGCGGCGGCCAACCACGTGAACGCCCACGGGGCGACGCTGGTGGAGCGCCTCGAGGCGGTGCCTGGTCAGGTCGACCAGGTTGCCCTTCATGGCGTGCGCCTCGGCACTGCGCTCGGCCTGGCGGGGATGTCGTCCTGGACCGGGAGCGACTACGCTCAGATGCCGACCGGCTTCCGTGACGGGCTCCCTCACGAGGTCGACGGCATCGAGGGCATCCTGACGGGGTACGACGCCCACGGCGATGCCATGGCCAACGCCACCAACCCGGAGTCCGTCCTCAACAAGCTCTTCGCCGAGGAAGAGGAGTAGCTTGTAATAGGATTGGCACGGGTTGTAAATAAAAAATGTTAATGAAGAATGTTGGCCTCCTCCCTGTTCTTGCTTGTCTGTGACGACGTTCATCTGTCACAATTGCCTTTTTGCAAATTTTTCCTTAGCTAGAACTCGACTGCAACACTCTTCCCGAACGAAAACTCCCGAATCGCATGACATCATTTTAGCCGATTAGATCTCGGTCCTGTTCTATGACTTGACGGTTTGTAGCGTAGTACTTCAATTTTCTTTATCTTCTCCCGATAAACCTATCAGCTGAGAGATAAGATCAAACCGTTCACTTATACTTTTAAAAAATCGACTAAAGGCGATACAACCGTATCGGCTATTTTTGTTCAAGACGATACACACGATATCGGCTATCTTTCCACTAGGCGATAATATTATCGGCTATTTCTCTCCAACTTCTTTCCTTTGCTCAAGGCGATTTTATTTAATCGGCTATACCACGCTATGTCATAGTCACAATTAAGATCCAACTTCGATACTTGGATAAAACTTCTTAAGGTATCCGCCATTGATGGCTCTAGTAAGTTCTTCTCCAAACAGCGTTTTCAATATATACGCATTGCCGGTGCACAACCGACAACCCGAAAAGGTCCTTCCCAATTCGGAGACCATTTGCCGAATACTCTATCTTTGGTACCAATCGGCAATATCGTCTTCCGAGACCAATTCTCCTTCGCAAATTGTTTAACTTTAACTTTCTTGTTGTAGTATTTGGCAACACGCATCTTATTCTTTTCAATGTTCTCTAAAGCTTTAAGACGAATCAAATGTAAATCTTCCAATTCATCCATCATCAAATCCTTATAATCTTTTTTAAATCACATGTCCTTTTGTAACTCAACTCTCCTTGATCCCGATTGCAACTCCCAAGGCATTATAGCATTATGTCCATAAACCAACTCATATGGAGATGCTTGTGTGGATCCATGGCAAGCCATTCGGTAAGCCCATAATGCTTCATTAAGGACCAAATGCCATCTCCTTGGCTTCTCATCGATCTTCTTCTCGGATAATCTTGATCATGATCTTATTTGATGCCTCTCGCTTGGCCATTAGCTTGTGCATAATAAGGAGAAGAATTATATAATCTTATCCCCATGCTTTCGGCAAAGTCACAAAACTACGAAGAAGTGAACTGAGTCCCTTGATCGGTTGTAATGGTCTCGTGGAATCCCAAACCTATGAATTATATGCTCTTTGACAAAACTAATCATATTTTCTCGATGTGACCTTCTTCAAAGGGATAGCTTCAACCCACTTGGTGAAATAATCAAGCCGGCAACACAAATTTGTGTCCTTTGCTAGATGGAGGATTGATCTGTCCAATTAAATCTATACCCCATCCTCTGAACGGCCAAGGTTTAATTATTGGATTTAAAGCAGATGCAGGTGCTCTTTGAACATTACCAAATATCTGACAATCTCGACACCCTTTGTAATATTCAAAGCAATCCGCCAACATGGTCGGCCAAAAGTACCCTGTCCTTCTTATTATCCACTTCATTCGGTAAGCCGACTGATGTGCACCACAAGCCCCTTCATGGACTTCAAACATAATCTTCTTAGCTTCTTCTTGGTTCAAGCATTTGAGCAACACTCCATCTATAGACTTGTGGTACAATTGATCATCAAGAAGCACAAATTTAAGTGCCTTATACCTGAGCCTTCGGGAAACTTTCTGAGATGGATCTTTCAGATAACTGATAATGTCTCTTCTCCAATCATCTTTTATCTGATCACCATTGAAATCACTTTCCTCTGCTGCATAAACTTCATGATTTTCCCGATATCCAGAAGCAGCTTGAGCTAATTTGTTTGCTTTTCCATTGTGCTCTCTGGGTATATGTTGCAAAGTAACTACTGAAAAGCTTTTCAGAAGTTCCCTACATTGTTCATGGTACCCTTGTAGTACATCATTTTTGCATTCATATTGTCCTGTCAACTGATTGATTACTAACTCAGAATCACCAAATACCTCGACAGCAATAGCCTTTACTTCTATCAATAGCCGGAGCCCTCTAAGCAAAGCCTCATACTCTGCTTGATTGTTAGTGACAGGATATTCAATTGAAAAAGCAAACTCAAATGTCCTTCCACGTGGGGATATCAAAAGAATACCAGCACCACCGCCTTTATCACATGACGATCCATCAAAAAATAATGCCCATGGGGCAATGTTAATCATATCAACAGATAAATCACGATGTTGAGTAATAAAATCGGCAATTGCCTGTCCTTTCACTGCTTTTGCCGACTCATACCTTAAATTAAACTCCGATAGTGCTAATACCCATTTGCCGATTCTACCACTTAAAATCGGCATTGATAGCATGTGTTTAATTACATCAAAACTAGATATCACCACACATTCGGCATTTAACAAATAGTGCCGAAATTTGGTGCATGAGTAATAAACACACAAACAGAGCTTTTCTATAGCCGAATATCTTGTCTCAGGATCTAGCAATTTTCGGCTAAGGTAAGCTATTACCCTCTCTTTTCCATCAAACTCTTGCATAAGGGCCGATCCTATTGTTAGGCTATCGGCCGCCACATACAGCTTGAAAGGCTTTTCAAGTTGTGGAGGTACCAACACTGGTGGTGCCTTCATATATTGCTTGATCTCATCAAAAGCCTTTTCTTTGTATGTCACCCCGCACAAATTTCGATCTTTCTTGAGCTTCAACAATGGAGAGAAAGGCAATACTCTTTCGATAAATTGGATATGAATCTCCTCACGAAATTGATCTTGCCCGGTAATGACGCAACTCGTAAGGTTAGTTGGGGGAACAACTTTGTCTATTGCTTCCATGCTCTTTTTCCCAACTTCTATCCCTCCTTTGTGGATCAAGAACCCCAAGAACTCACCAGCCGAGACCCCAAAAGCACACTTATTTGGATTCATTTTTAAGCCATGTCTCTTTGTGCACTCCAAAGTCTTCCTCAAATCGGCTAAATGTCTTTCATGGTCTCTGGATTTGACTACCACATCATCAATATAAATTTCCACAATTTTGCCGATCAACTCATGAAAGATATAATTCATGGCTCTCTGATAAGTTGCACCAGCATTCTTCAATCCAAATGTCATTACTATCCATTCAAATAACCCAATGTGGCCAGGACATCGAATGCGAGTCTTTGCAATATCTTCAACTCGCCATGAAAATCTGATTGTAGCCGCATTGCCATCCATAAAGCGATGACTTCATACCCCGCTGCTGCATCAACTAGTAAATCGGCAACGGGCATTGGGTAACCATCCATGGGAGTAGCTTTGTTGAGATCTCGAAATCTATGCATACTCATCTTCCCATTCTTTTTATAGACAGTACTATGTTTGAAATCCACTCAAAGCATACCCGCATGGCCGAATAAAGTTTGCTTCAATCAGTCTTTCAACTTCTTTCTTTACATCGGTCAATACCTCTTCTTTATAAATTTTTCGTGGAGGTTGTTTGAAGGGACGAAATCCAGGTTTTATAGGCAACTTATGCTCAACAATTGATCGATCCAATCCAGGCATCTCTGTGTAATCCCAAGCAAAACAATCTTTGAACTCCTTCAGCAACTCTATTAACTTCAATTTATATTCTGGGTCTAAATCTGCACTGATATACATCGGCCTTGACTTTGTGCTATCACCAACATTGATTTCTTCTAACTTGTCGGCCGACATGAAACCACGACCCAGTTTGCCTTTGTTGCCATCGATTGGATTGCCCATTAAAAGTTACTGTCAGAGCCGACTGCTTGGATCGGCTGTTGATCTCTGTCGAACACATTAACAGGACCTTCTTTCCATACCTTACCCGAAAGGCAATCTAGTCCGTCATACTCCCAATAATTGGCTCAGAAGTGGCAACACTAACTGAATCATCAGCCTGAACAACTTCTACATCATCTCCTACCCACTGAATAAGGATTTGATGCATAGTTGAAGGTATACAGCAATTAGCATGGATCCAATCCCTCCCCAGAAGCATGCTATATGCCCCCTTGCCATCAATGACAAAGAAGGTAGTGATCAAAGTCTTGGATCCAATCATCAGTTCCACATGTACTGCACCACGAGTATCGAAGCATTGCCAAGACAAAATCTCTAAGGATCATGTCGATCTGTAGCAAATCTTCACTTGTCATACCTAGCTTTAAAAGTAGCATAGGGCATGATATTTATAGCAGCCCCTCCATCAACAAGCATCTTGGTTAAAGGTTTGCCATTGACATATCCCTTCGGGTACAATGGCTTCGGATGACGGTTCTTAACGGCTTGTCAAAGATTGCTTGCCGAGTCAACACAAGTTGAGCCATCAAGTCTCGGCATTCGGTCTCATCAAAATCTGAATATACCTCATCTTGCACTTCTTGATCTTCGGGAGCTTTAAACTCTAACGGAATAAAGAACACCATGTTAGTATCGGCCGAAGGACCCCCGTCCATTATCCTTTTTCTTAGGACGCCACATTGGCTTCTTTTCGGCTAATTCCTGTTTCGGTTCTTGATTTCTCAAACGCTGAACTCTTCTCTTCGACTTTTCCGCGAGACCGGGAGGGCACCACCGTCCTCTTTGCCACCCGTAGGAGCTCTCTTCTCGCATTATGGACACTGCTGTGAGCCCAAGCTTGATCTCGCAAATCTCTTCCTCCGATGTTCATCAAAAACCGTTTATTTTTAAGCGCCGATCGTTCTCCGGAACTTTCATCCCAAGTCTATCGTGAACGGGACGGTTAACTCGAGATTGCTGTATTCTGAATATTGATCACCGCATTCGGGGCAATTGTTCTGGCGAGCAACTTCAAGCCTTCATTCCAACAAGTGTCCGAAGAAAGAACAGTTCCAATGAGATTGCTCTTGTTCTCTCCTCGTACTCTTCTTGTTCTCTTTAGCGCACCTCCGCTTCATATCTGCGACGTTCTGCCATGAACTGCGCTCCTCTTCAATGTACTTTTGTTCCTCATCATATTCCATCTTCTTTTCCCATTGCCACTTATTCAACAAGTGTCGTGCTTTGTAACCCCGCGCTTCGGATCGCGTGTATTCGGCAATTTCCCTTAGCCGCATCCGAAGTCGACCCTTCTCTTTTGGCTATTTTTGAACTGCGCTTGTTGCACTTCCTCCTTGGTAACTTGCCGATTAGGGTCAACGAACCACTCTCCTTGGCTCTTTCGGATGTCGAACCTTCATCTTTCCCTTTTCCTTGGACTCACCGGCATCAACCATGCCTATGGAGAAAGAGACCATGTTCGAGGAACGGGTTCTTGTCTATTTTCATCTTGCCATCAAATCTTAAGTGTCCATCTTGAATAGCCTTCTGAATCTTTACTCGAACACTCGGCAATCATTGATATGATGAGAGTTTGTATCATGAAATCCACAGTACTTCTTATCCTTTACTCCTTCAGGGCGCAGCATAGGATGTCCTTCTGGCAGCTTAACGCGTCCCTCTTGGACCAGATACAAAAAGAGCTTATCTGCTTTACTGACATCAAAATCATAGGATCCCTTTTGCTGCTTCACCCACCGATGACTGACCAAAGTAGGCTCCTTTGTCCAGCTCAACTCTGCAGCAGCTACTTCATCTTCATCTTCATATTCAGATGCTTCTTCTAGAAATCCCTGATACATGTCAACAGTTGCACTGTTCTTCTGAAAACGAGCATCTCTTCTGAACCCTTGGGCTTGATTGCTCATTGCTGTCAGCTTTTGTGCAAGCTGCCCAAGGTCTTCAAACTCCATGCCGAATAGCTTGTCTCTGATATGTGGCAGCATGCCTGCAATGACCAATTGTGCGAGTTGATCATCAGGAATAGTCAGAGAATAGCACATGTTCTTTGCTTCTCTGAATCTGCGGAGATACTCCATTGGTGTCTCAGTAGTCTTCATCCTCATAGCCCACAGATCAACCATCTTCTTCTCATTGGTTCCCCGTATAAAAGTATGAATGGAACTTTTGCTCCAATTCTGCCCATGTACCAATGGAATTGGCCGGCCGCGATGCAAACCATGTGAAAGCCGGCCCGTCGAGACATAGGAAAATATCTAATCCTCCAAGCTTCATCGCCAGCGGCTTCTCCAAGTTGCATCGGATATCTACTTGACATGCTCAATGGTACTGGTGTCATCCCGACCGAGAGAATTTGGTCAAATCCGTTGGTGGCTTAACTCTTGGTGGAAGAGCTACCCTATTGTACCATTCAGGGAAAGGAGATTTGTATGCATATGTCGATGCTTTGGTTTCGAGCCGAATTGATTCTCGCATCATATCGGCCATTCTGCTTAGGAGCTCATCATTTGCATCTTTCGCTCCCTGTCTCTTAGAAGGCACTCCCCGATGCACTCCCGTATCCCGGATTCGGCAAAGCATCCGAGCACCGTAATCGTGAATTCACTATACCCATCTCCATAGACACTCTTATGCAATGTTTGCTACTTGGAGAAATCTTGTAAGCAGATGCGGGTATATCTGTTGTCGCACCAAAAGCTACCTGACCATGAGTTTGCTGCTCGGTCACAGGAGGCTTCTCTTTTCCATCATGAATAGCTCCATCCTTGCTTGTTGTTGACATTTCTAACGCCACTCAGTGTTAGGTTGTCATCCCCAACATGGCGCCAAAAATGCTGGTACTAAATAATGCAACCGCTACTAGAAATAAATATGGGATCCGCAAGCGCACGGATAATACCGATGTAGCATTTTAACCAGGAGTAATCCGGTATCGTTATTTATATTTTTACCACTTTGGGAAGGGAATGCACTTTGGATAATGAGTGATGAGCAATGCACATGCTTTGTAATGGAGAGCTTAACCTTGTCTCGTATCGATCATCTCATACGGGGTAAGTGTCACATAAAATATAGGAATGAATGATAAATGACATAAGATAAATGAGAGCATTTAGCCACATAAAATAATAGTAATAAGCCATCTCAACTTAGCACTCTAAGCTTATAACACTAGCATGGACTAGGACGATCTAGGGTATAATCCTATGTTATTCTAACTATAAGGTCAAAGCATACAATGATTAGTGCAAGAACATCTAGCAATCATGGCGGGAAAAGGTTACATCTATGCATAGTGATATTACCGAGAGAAGACAAGAGACATAGCAATGACTTCAATGTAATAGGTTGTTCTACTAAGACCTACCAACGGGGATGGAATACAAAGGACTCAACGGAACTGTCACTTCCGCGATCTACCACACGACCCGGCCAATAGGGTGTAATCGCAGATAAATACAATCTAGGCACCACGCCTACACAATATTTACCACTCACCCATCGATCTAATGAGCAAGTGCTATACGATCCTATGCATAAACATAATTCTAGTCCAACTATGCTAAACATATAATCAAAGTAAACTAAGAACAATATAATTGAGAACATAATCAAATAGAGCAAAGTCAAGTCGATATAATAGAATAGAATAAAGTACTACTCATAGTATCACGAACAATGATGAATATTACAAGAATGTAGAGGGGAATTACCAAGAACTCCGACAGATCCGGACTCCAAGCTAGGCTTGATTCCCTCTAGATCTATTCCTATGTAGCTATGCTACTAAACTATGGAGCTCTAATTGAGATGGTGGCTCGGCTTCTCGAATTCTAATGAGAGAATGAACTCTTGAATGAATTAGAATGAATTAGGGTTTCACCCGGGGGCCGGGGGCTCGAATATATAGCCCCCTAGGATTAACCACAGCCCTCGGATCAAACCGACCTAAATGGACGATAATTATTCATCCTCAAAGGCGGTGGAGGCGGGATCCACGAGACTCCACCCGATTGGTGGAGGTGGGGAGTCGGCCGACTCCCCCTGGGTCGGCCGACCGGCCACCCCGCCCGGTGGGCCCGGCTTCCAGGGTTTGCCTTCCGGAGTCTTCTAGATTATACAATTTTACCCGTTCGGTCTTTATCTCTATGTAATCATGACATGTGGGCCTCCTTTGGTTCTCTTTCCGATAACCCCTCGCGAAATAGACAATCACCAAAACTCGTGGAATTCGTCGGTGTAACCCCTATATCTAACGGTGAACTCATATTAGTCCTTTCTCTTGCTTTGCGTTGACGGTATAAAATTGATACTTAACGACCGTCAACAAACTCCCCAAGCTTACCTTTTGCTCGTCCCCGAGCAAAGATAGACTCGTGATGGATCGGGAGTTGCTACAATACTTTCACTCCTCACAAGTACACATGCGTTCAAACAAGAACTCTCCTCCGGATTAGAGTGAACTATCCCGACTCAAAACTCACTCATATTACCTTTCACCATGGGGCTTGTAACCGTCACTTGGGTCTTGAGTAGTTGAAAGATAGAACGGTCAAGTCAAGCGCCATGTTTCTCGCTCTTTGATCAACTATTATCCGGAGTTTTTGCAAGGTTTTGAAATAAAACTCGAGTTCCTTGTATGAACCTTTCAAGTCTCTCATTTGTGGTATTTCGGATCCTCTCTAAGGCATGAGTAGTGTATGCCTTCTCTCTTCTCTCGAGAATATGTGGTATTTATGGAACTAAGGCATAGTGGAAAGTGCCTTCTCTCTCTCACCCTACTTTCTAATAGGCTTATGTGGAGCTCATAGGTGGGGAGACACTCAAACTCACTTGCATATATTGCATAGTTAAGACATGGATCCAATAGGAACTAAAATAATAATAAAGTCATATGTGCATGTGAATGAGGAAATGGAATGGATGAGATGATGATAGGATGATGGTGGAATGATGGTGATAAGGAAATGATTATGAGGGGTACTCAACTGGTGAACATCTACTTCTACACTCGCTCCTTTGGGGATAACATGACTCCCTTTATTCGGAAACCTTGAAACTTTCTTGAATGGAAGGACTTGGCTACTCTTTCTTTTTCTTTCTTTCTTCTTTTCTTTTTTTTTTTTTTTTTTTTTTTTTTTTTTTTTTTTTTTTAGAGCAACCAATCCTCTGAAAGCGAAACTTTAGCACGGGGAGTGTATAACTTGAAATGATAATGACTAGAGCTTTTATGTAGGCAAATAGAACGGCGATGATTATGTCTAGATGTTCACTCCTAGAATAGGAGTAGAACCTTTTCTCGGATGATGTGAAATGAATGGCGTATGTATATGTGGATGGATGAATGGATGGATGCGTACTCCCGGTGTAGGAGCGAGATAAGTGCGTGTCTCTAAGGTAGAGATAGCACGAGTAAGTGGGGAATGCGTACCCCCGGGATAGGAGTAGCATAAGTGCGTATCTCCGGGGTAGAGATAGCACAATATGTGGTGGATATGGATCTATATGTGGGTGGTACTTCGAGGAACGGAAGTAGCACAAAATGAATGTAGTATTTATAAAATGGGTGCATGCTTCTGAGGACAGAAGTAGCATAGATCAATGGATGGAGAGCACATAGTATTGAATTTAACTGCATGACTAATTCCTTATGGGTCCACAGCATAACCACACTCAATACCTATAAAGTCTACACTCAAACCTACAATATGATCTATATAAACAGATGGGTTTTCCTAATCTAGTAAGCATGAATATATGGCTGTGGTAGGAATTTGAACTCTTATCATAAAGGAACTCATCATGCAGGAATTTAATATTTTCAAAGATAAATTCTCCAGAACTCTAGTATCTCTAGGAACAAGATGGACAAGAAGCTCAAAACCTTCCCATATCATACCCGTCAACCACCTAGACTTAGATCAAGTGTTCGCTACCCACAAGTTTCGGGTTCGAGCAAATCTCAAATCTAAACAGTTGTGTCCAAGACTCGGGAGAGTGCAAGGTTGAAAACTAGGTACTTGAAAGGAATTATGGCGAGCAACTATTCATCATCTCCATGTAGAGTTTATTCTAGGGATCACTTTTAAAGACAGTTATAAGAGCTCTCCAAAAGTAGAAAAGATAAATAAGGAAATCTTTACGGGTTTCTATGGTTATGCATCTTTTTTAGTTGTTTTAATCAAAGCACACTCTAATAAAGCATAATTAGATAAGTTGGAAACACTTAGCTTGGTACACGGGGGATGCTCTCCCCAAGCTGGATGTTGACATAGTCTCCGATGTTGCCGACAGCACCGAAGACGTTCTAGTCCTCCTGGTGTGTCGTGGATTGTTGCTGTTGGAGACAGATTCAATTGTCGCGGCAGCACTCGACGGGGACCGGATGTCCTTCGCTTGTTAGCTCTTCTTGATCCTTGATGTTCGTGAAGCTCAAAATAGACAACAAAGCTTGTGGAACTAATTAAGCGTTAGTGATAAAACCTCTAGGCCTTGGTTGTCTAGAACTTTCTTAACTTAGACTTGTTCTAACAGGATCACAAGAAATATTTTTTTATCTTTTTATTATTTAAGGAATGCAGACAGGGGAAATAAATATGCTGAGAAATTATTTTTGTGCCACCACAGTGAATGACTATCCACATGGGGCTTGACGATTTTCTGGATGCAAATGCACAACATCTTTATTTTCTTTTCTAATGCAGAGATGGTAAAGATGCAACTAAGGTGCAAGTAGGGAAATAAATATACTAAGGTAAAAATGCAATGCTGGAAAAGTAATGCTGATAAATACCAAGTTACCTCTTGGCGCGGCGTTCGGTGGTTTTAAGTCCTCCGAACAGGACTTGTCATGTTTGCTCATTTTTCAAGGGGCGCATTGGCTGGCGCCTCTGATGACGTCGCCTCTTGTGTAGGAATTGATTCTGATTTTGCTTTTACCTTCCACACCTTCTTTGTTGGAGAGGGTGATCTTGAGGAGGAAGCTTCTTGGAGCACTTGGTTTTCTTCTGGTAGCACCTCTTCGGGTTCTTCTACAATGTTCTTCTCTTCGGGTACCGATCTTCATATCTCGAATACTTCTCCCTCATAGTTGGCCCATCCATCTCGTAGTGATGTTCTTCTTGTTACGCGACGGGTACGCTGCCTTCTCCTTGTTCTCCGTTCTTCTTGGGCTCTTCGGTGATTATATAATTATTGTTGAAGTAGCGGCGTACCTTCTCGGTGGGAAAGTGGAAATGAATCTCTCCCGTCCCAATATAGATGATAGCTCGGTGGTGTTCAGGAATGGTCTTCCTAGGATGATTGGAGGATCATAGTCATCTCCCATGTCAATGACTAGGAAGTCCGTAGGGACATAATGGTCATCTATCGGATGAGGACATCCTTCACTTCTCCTTCGACGAAGCGGAATGTCCGGGTCCGCCATCCGCAACCGTGCATAGGTAGGCTCCAAAGGCGAGTGCCATATAGATACTCATAAGTTACCTTGGCCATGATGTTGACGCCGATCCGGTGTCACGCATGCCTTTATTGAAAGAGCTTCGTTGATGGAGCATTGAATGGTTGGGACACACGGTCATCCTTCTTGATCGACGTGGGGACCCGAGTAAGTGGTCATGCTCCCCGTGGACCGGTGACCATCCTCACTTGTCTCCGTCTTCTTGGTCTTCTTATCTTTGTTCTTGCTCTTCTTAGCCGGATTCTTCTTCTTCTCACTTGTTCGTTGATGAGGGTGTCTTTGGGAACCGTAGCACTCTGTTCTTGAAGAAGAAGGTTTCTCGCTTGCCCTTGATGTTGAAGATGATCTTGGCGGTGTTGGCATACATGATGGCTCCAGCGGTGTTCAAGAATGGTCGTCCCAAAATGACAGGGACCTTTCATCACCGCCCGTATCCACTACCACGAAGTCTGTGGAACATACGAGTTGCCTACTCGTACACATATGTCTTCAAGTACTCCCAAAGGAACATGAAGTGACGATCTCGCAAGCCGTAAGCACATGGTTGTGTATGCTAAGGGGCATCGAATAGCTTCTCATATATCACTCTTGGCATAATGTTGATGCTTGCACCGAAGTCACAGATTGCCTCATTAAAGTTAGTACTTCCAATGGAGATCGGAATGACTCGGTCTCCCGGATCGCCCTTCTTGATTGGCGAGTTGAGTCAATCCATGACCCCTTCGATGGATCACTCCGGCTATCTTCTACATTGAATATATCAACAAGATTTGCGGTCTCGAGCTCTTCGGGTTGTCCCGCGGTTTACCTTGGCCGGTGGAGGGAGCAAGGTTAACAAGCTGTTGTACCCGCGACTCAAGTATCTTGTTGAAGCCGAGCTGACTCTTGATGGCATTGGAAAAGCCATCCATTCTGTTGCCGAGTGTCTCTAGGACCTTGTCATTTGATGTCGGCTTCTTGGACAGTTGTCCATCATCTTGCCTTGGTTCAAAGACTAGCTCTCTCAAAGGCGGCCGGTTGTAATTATTGTAGGAGGAGTTGTTACCTTGATAGTTGCCTGAATAATTGCCCGAGTAGTTAGGCCTCTGCTGCTTATTCCAACCTTGATTCTGCGAGGACGGTAGTAATTGTTATTATTGTTGTTATTGAGGTAGTTCACGTCCTCCTTCAGCTACGGGCGGTTAGCACCTGTGTGCCCGTCTCTCCACACTCTTCACATGTCATGCGAACATCATGTATGTGCATGACTTCTTTCTTCTCCGGGGCTCTCTCATCGAGCCTCTTCATTAGCAGATCCATTTTGGCGAGACGGCATGTCTACCTCTTTCACCGATGCATTCCTCCACCTCTCTTGCGGGTCTGTGTTCTTTCTTCACTCCAACCTTGGTTGGATGCCATCTTCTCCACAAGAGCCGTGGCCCGAGGAATAGTGAGTGATAAGAATGCACCTCCAAAGAGCGGCATCCATCGTTTCACGTGTGTTTGTTGCTAAGCCCATGGTAGAATGTCCGCATAAGCGGCCAATTCTCCATGCCATGATGAGGACACTCGAGGATGTAATCTTGAAAGCGCTCCCAAGCTTCGGGACAGTCTCATCATGATGTTGCTTTGAAAGCTTGATATCTTCCCGCGAAGAGCATTTGTCTTGCCCATTGGGAAGAACTTCGCCAAGAAATTGGTGGAACATAGTGCCCACGTAGTATTCTTCTCCTTATTGGCGTAGAACCACGCTTCGCTCTCCCCAAGAGTGAGAATGGGAAGAGGCGAAGTAGTATAGCATCTCTGGGGACATCCTTGATAGTGAATGTGCTACAAATCTCCGTAGAAAGTGTTGGAGATGAGCACTAGCATCTTCATGGGCCTTCCCACAGAACCGGCTTGCTTGCACCATGTTGATTAGCGCGGGCTTGAGCTCAAAAGCTCCTTCGATGTCCGCAGCTGGTCCAAGTACGAATGTTGTCCGTAGTTGGAGCCGAGAACTCGCGGAGTGACTTGTTCGCCATGGCTTCAAACGCTGGTGTCAAGTCTCGCACGAAAGGTTGACTTTCGCTTCGACAAACTTCCAAGTTGAGTTGATGATGATGATGATTGATTGGTTTTCTTCAACTTGCTTCCGCCTTCCCGAATAAAGCTTCGGATTGTCAATATAATTATCGGAAGAATTGTCTTAATTACCCCGCATAGAATACACAAGTAGACAAAACAAGGGTAATCCTGTAGAGATGGGTTAGTATGAAAAAGACAACTCGATCACATTATCTAGTCTTGATCTTGCTCATTATCCTTTGGCTTTCAACCTTCCCCGGCAACGGCGCCAAAATGCTTGTTGACATTTCTAACGCCACTCGGTGTTAGGTTGTCATCCCCAACATGGCGCCAAAAATGCTGGTACTAAATAATGCAACTGCTACTAGAAATAAATATGGGATCCGCAAGCGCACGAGATAATACCGATGTAGCATTTTAACCAGGAGTAATCCAGGTATCGTTATTTATATTTTTACCACTTTGGGAAGGGAATGCACTTTGGATAATGAGTGATGAGCAATGCACATGCTGTAATGGAGAGCTTAACCTTGTCTGTATCGATCATCTCATACGGGGTAAGTGTCACATAAAATATAGGAATGAATGATAAATGACATAAGATAAATGAGAGCATTTAGCCACATAAAATAATAGTAATAAGCCATCTCAACTTAGCACTCTAAGCTTATAACACTAGCATGGACTAGACGATCTAGGGTATAATCCTATGTTATTCTAACTATAAGGTCAAAGCATACAATGATTAGTGCAAGAACATCTAGCAATCATGGCGGGAAAAGGTTACATCTATGCATAGTGATATTACCGAGAAAGACAAGAGACATAGCAATGACTTCAATGTAATAGGTTGTTCTACTAAGACCTACCAACGGGGATGGAATACAAAGGACTCAACGGAACTGTCACTTCCGCGATCTACCACACGACCCGGCCAATAGGGTGTAATCGCAGATAAATACAATCTAGGCACCACGCCTACACAATATTTACCACTCACCCATCGATCTAATGAGCAAGTGCTATACGATCCTATGCATAAACATAATTCTAGTCCAACTATGCTAAACATATAATCAAAGTAAACTAAGAACAATATAATTGAGAACATAATCAAATAGAGCAAAGTCAAGTCGATATAATAGAATAGAATAAAGTACTACTCATAGTATCACGAACAATGATGAATATTACAAGAATGTAGAGGGAATTACCAAGAACTCCGACAGATCCGGACTCCAAGCTAGGCTTGATTCCCTCTAGATCTATTCCTATGTAGCTATGCTACTAAACTATGGAGCTCTAATTGAGATGGTGGCTCGGCTTCTCGAATTCTAATGAGAGAATGAACTCTTGAATGAATTAGAATGAATTAGGGTTTCACCCGGGGGCCGGGGGCTCAATATATAGCCCCCTAGGATTAACCACAGCCCTCGGATCAAACCGACCTAAATGGACGATAATTATTCATCCTCAAAGGCGGTGGAGGCGGGATCCACGAGACTCCACTGATTGGTGGAGGTGGGGAGTCGGCCGACTCCCCCAGGTCGGCCGGCCGCCACCCCGCAGTGGGCCCCGGCTTCCGTGGGTTTGCCTTCTGGAGTCTTCTAGATTATACAATTTTACCCGTTCGGTCTTTATCTCTATGTAATCATGACATGTGGGCCTCCTTTGGTTCTCTTTCCGATAACCCCCTGCAAAATAGACAATCACCAAAACTCGTGGAATTACGTCAGTGTAACCCCTATATCTAACAGGTGAACTCATATTAGTCCTTTCTCTTGCTGCGTTGACGGTATAAAATTGATACTTAACGACCGTCAACACTTGTACCGATTATCTCTTCTCCTCCAGTTGACTTCCCTGAAGATTGCTGAGTGTTGAAGTACACTGGCCCAGCAAGCTCTCCAAATCTTGCTTCAAATCGTTTGTCAACTGCCGGGACCAAAAGTTTCAGCCATGATTTTGCGGAAGGTGCCCGGAAAGCTGTGTTGTGATTCAACATAGTGTCTCCTACAGACTTTGTAGATGGCTCCAACTACCCTCGCATCTCCTCCTCGTCGGTAACATCGACCGACCGAGAAAGAACTCGTGGCGGTGCTTGCTTGATCATCACTCTGCCACTCTTGTTCTTGGAAAAGGACATCGACATTTCGCTGAAATTGTTCCATTGCTTGCTCCACCATCCGGCGTTGCTCGCGGCGGCTCGTCCATGGTCACGTTCGAACGTGATCGTTGTCAATTTCCGATCCCATCTTATATTGAGAAGTGGTCCCACTTTGGGCGTGCCAAAAAGTGTGTTGACGCAAAATGTGACCACCCTGCGTCTCACACACAAACGCAAGCCGGAAAGCCTAGCTTCAATCGGGTGCCGGGTGTCCGAATCCGGTGGCGTGCCGATCGATTTGACCCGAAAATCGACAAGGGATAAAACGATAAGATCATAACTGAACGTCTTTGGTGAGACCAGACAGTTCCATCTTTACGGCCCCGAAGCCACTTACGACGACATATAGCTATAGAAGCTATCTCGCAACAGTTGCGGTTCATTCGGCTAAAGTATATAACGATGTAAACGAACGAAATTGCCGAATACGATAGATGGAGACATGTTTGAACAAAATTGAATCGTGAAACGCATATCAAACTACTTCTCGGTTTAAAGCATCATCAAGCACTTAATAATTAAGAATAAGTAACTTATAAATATAAATCTACTAAACAAATACATGCATAGGCTACTTCAACTAGTCTGCCGCACGTCTAGCCTTCATAAACCCGTCAAGCATAAACTCAAGCAAGCTAATCCACCGCATGATACCACTCACTATGAATTTACACCACTCCTTACTACTAGATCAATCTACCGCATGATACAATCTAGCAATAGAGAGCTAAAAGCACGTGATTGTCTAACAGATCCATAGATACTCGCTACATGTATAAGCATAACCGTATCGGCAAGATTGCCGAATCGGGGTCCATGAAGAAGGAACAAACAAGTGACATGTAAAAGGAACCTATCAGATTAAACCGATCTCTAGTCCACCGATGACTAGCTCTAGAGTAACCCAAAGACCTGTATCGCCGCACGGTACCGGTCTGTCAAGGCTTATC
Source organism: Themeda triandra (assembly GCA_018135685.1). Classification (NCBI taxonomy): domain Eukaryota; kingdom Viridiplantae; phylum Streptophyta; class Magnoliopsida; order Poales; family Poaceae; genus Themeda; species Themeda triandra. The sequence goes on along the minus strand of JAENPR010001888.1, from coordinate 45,976 downwards.
TACATATGACGTGGATGAACCCGCAACACGTAACAACCTAGATTGATCTAATTCGGCTATATGAGTTTGATCTACTCGATATTGAATAAGCATGAAAGGAACAATCAACAAGCCGAAAGAGTATCAATCTAAATTGGGCAAAAGAGTGTTGCAAAATAATTAAACATTAAATAAACATGCAACACATGATAACTTAATGAATCTATTAGATCATGCCAAATCTAAAAGAGCCGATAACTAGATTCTAAGCTTAGATCTTAGCCTGCCGCACGACTCATGACCTAATCAGAGAAACTTTGGTAACTAGCTCCTAGCTAATCTTAGCCTGCCGCACGACTCATGACTAACACGGAACCCTCTTGGTTCAATGCTTAAATCCACCGCATGATACTAAGCATTGCAACAAGACTTCTTGCATCATTATCTAAATCCACCGCATGATACTAGACATGATAACAAGGTTGCCGGGACTTACGGAGGTCGACGGATCGATTGGCCCTCTCGAAGAACTCGACGACTCGACTAAAGGACTCGAAAAGGTGGCACGGGGCCGGTTGTATTGATTTGGTTGTGAACCCTTATTACAATGGTCGAGGGTTTATATTTATACCCCGACGTAACATGAGTCCTAAGCACTTACGAATTATTTAAACAAAATTGGAAAGACCGTTTCGCTAACTCTATCCATAATCGGAGTCCTTAATTATCACGACTCCTTCCCTTTCGCTAGCTTCATCTTTCCTTCTTTCGCCTTCAAATAAAGCCGTTACCGACCGCTTGATCATTTGCCGAACACATGGAAATTAGCCGACCGCATACACACTTGCCGAATTGCTCTCTCTGCTCCTTGCGGGCCCATCTGTCATATTCCTGACCAAATTCTGGTGTTAACATTGCTATAATAGAACGATGCCACCCTACCTCTCAGTTCTGGAATACCCCAAGTACCTCTGGAGTAACTGAAACTGTGAAGTCACGTTCCCGATCCCGAATAGGGGGCCATGATCATCTCGGGAGGGTGTGAGTCCACCAATGCCCGTACCTCCCTACACATCTCGCCTAGTAGTAGTGGCACCGTGCTATCAAGTAGTCCAGCCGTCTCCCCATTATAAGGAACATGTGGTCTGTAAAGGAGTCCTGAATAAACTGAGTACTAGTAAGTCCTTAGGGATGACTAAACCGGGATGTCTCCAACGGGGTTACCGTTCGGGTGCCATCCCGGCACCACGTGCCACCACAAGCACCTTCTCCCCGAGCGGCCCACGACAAGCCCACACTCGGGGTTTCCCCAACCACAAGTATACCCGCCACGGGTATCCGCACGGGGAATGTCCAGTCCATCCCGGGGCAAGACTCGCTCCATAAGCTCGTCGTATATCCCGGCTCAGTCGACTCAACCCTCACCCTCCACGCACCCAAGTCACACTCGCAGAACCACCAGAATCTCACCAGGTCCACCAAGGCTGGCATCCCAAGCCAAAACCATTCCCAGGGGTTCACCACCCGCATCACATCACAGATCCAATGCGAAGTGGAGTAATAAGTATGGTGATATAAAGTGCAAGCAAGCGAAAGGTGGCAATAATAATATAAGTGCGAGCGCAAAAGCCGGGTAACATGGTGAAGGGTTTTCAATCAAGGGATATAAATGGCTCAGGCAATAGCATGCATCATATACTAGCAAGGAATAAATATAAAGCGCTAGCAATTCTATAAATAATGCAATGTCTAATAGGATTCTCTAAAAGAAGGTGCTGCCATGACACCTGCGATGTCGAGGTAGTAGTGGTACAAATCCAACCGTAGTCGTACAAGTCCTCCGACAGATGTAGTCGATCAGCAGGGCTCCTCCTCCTAAGTCGACTCTATAATCGAGACATAATAGTCGCGTTAGTGACTCCTATAGAATCCACAAAGAACCAAATGAATACCAAAAAGATCCAAATGCACTCAAACATAGGCTCATGATATAAAGCTCAATTTTAGATGAATTTCGATATATAGATCATCATTTTGGAGCTCGTATGAATTAGTTATGAATTTCCGAAGTTTAATATATATTCTGAAAAAGAAAAATGGCAGATTAGTCTAAGGCCGACACGTGTCGAAATCTAACGGTCCACGTGGTGTCCGCATGGCTGATGTGTCAAGGCCGGCGACGTGGCGGTGACGTCATCAGCGACAGTGGGGTCCACGGTGACATCGGCATGACGTCACCTTGACCGGGTCAACTCAAATGCGTCGAACGTGGGCCGCGCAGGGCCGAGTCAGGGCCGGCCGGGCCGGGTCGGGCCCGCCGCGTGTCGGTAAGTGGCGCTGTCCACGTCGTCTGATGGGCCTCCATCGGGTTATGGTTCACGTTTGATTGCCTGGTTGGTCCATTATGGACCATACGCTGCGGGTCCATAGACCACAGTGTGATCTGTTGTGGACCAAGTCCACCCCTTTGATTCATTCTATTGGTTCACATGCTCCAGGTCCACGGGGATGAAGCTACAGGGTACTGCGGTTCATAGGGCTGGTGCACGGTGGACAGGTTACTGCGGGTCCGGTTGTCAGTGACTAAGGCTCACATAAACCGTGTCCGTCTTCTTCGGTCCATCTCCATCTTCATCTCTTTCCCCACCCCCCTACTCTGCCTCGCGACGGTCATTGCCGCCAGCGGCGGCATGGTGACCCGGGTGGGCACCAGGGTGGTCCATCCACCTCTCCATCTTGCGCACCGGCACCGCGGGGTCAAGGTGACCTCAACAAGGTGTCACGGCGGTTCCATAGCTTCCTATATTCCACTGCACACGGCGGCGGCATCTCGGCGGCCCGACGGCGACGGCATGGCACGGCGAGGCAGCTACGGTAGTTTCCCGGAGCAATTGGCACCCGGGTTCCACAATTGAGGTCACAAGGTGTCTACTTGGTATGTAAGCGGCGAGCATCTTCCTCGGCGGCGCCCGCGCGAGAAGCGAGCTCGCGGCGGAGCTCCGACGAGTACGGCGGCGCAGTGGTCAGGGCTACACAGAGGTCCACGGGCTTCATCACCACTACGGCTAGGTCCAGGGAGTCACAGCGACACTCTAAGACCATCCAGATCAGAGCATGGCGGCCGGAGCATCACGCAGAGGCTGCGACACGACGGCGCTCTGGCGGAGCTCGGCAGTGGCATGGTCGTGAGTTCAACGGCATCCCGGGACTTTCTGCTCGGCTGAGCGTGCGCACGGAGTGCGCGACGTCGACACGGGTCCAGATCGGGCGGTCAAGGCTCCCAGTGGTTCTTCGTCGTGCCGGAAAGGCAGCTCAGGCATGGCGGCGCTCCAGAGCGCGCACAGCGCGACGGCGGCATGGCGGCGGGGCGGCTAGCTCCCTACAGGCATCATCTTCAAAATCTAGGGTGCGCACGGGGTGCAGCACGTCAAGACGGGTCCAAATATTGTGTTCAGGGCACCCAGGGGATGACAGTTGCGTCGGCACGGTGGCTCGCCGCGACATGGTGTGTCCGCGGCGGCGGTCTTGGCAGTGACATCCGCTCCGGCGCGCTCCGACGCCGGGGTCCTTTAGGCTAGGCCGGTCTGTGCTCGGTGCAGGTGTGCGTGTTCAAAGGCCGGAAAGGGCCGTGGTCTACACGCCGAGGCGCCATGACCAAGAAAGCATGGTCGGAGGCTTGGCAAATAAGTCCATGGCGGCGTACCGGCGCGGTAGAGGAAGAAGAGGGCTCGGGGTAGCGTCGCGGCTTGACTGCGTCCCGCGTGGTCGTTGGTGTCGTCGTGGTCGAGCTCGAGGAAGCAGGTCCGCCGCGGCTACAACGTCCTTGGCGCGGTCATCTTCTCCAAACCCGGCGACTCCGGCTTTTTCCTCCCCGCCTCCACGCTTCTCCTCCACTTACTTCTTCTCCAATTTGGGCGAGCGAGGGATGGTTGCTGGTCACCGAGGCGGCGGCGAGGGTGGAATTGAGTGCTAGGGCTTCGGCGCCGGGGCTGGAGCTTTTATAGCCGAGCGGCGGCCATGGTTGGGAGCGGACGGTCTCAGATCAAGCGGGGCGATCAAGGGGCTCTCGGTGCTCCTGGGGTCGCTATCGTCCAGCCGGTGGGCTCCAATGGTCAGCGACAGGGCGTGGTTACCTTCGCGGCCAAGGAGGATGGGGGACAGGAGCAGGTGCTCGGGCGCGCACGGAAAGTAAAGCGCTCGCGGCCGCGGGCATCTTGTGCCAGGGTGTCGGGGCCTTGTCGGGCCAGCGGGCGCGCGCTGCGGCCGTCGATGCACCAGGAGCGCGGATCGGACGGAGGAGGGAGATGGCGTGGCGGCGACGCGTCTGCTTCTCCCGGTCAAAAAGCAGAGTAGAATGGGGGAGCAGGTGGGGGTTATGACAAATGGGGGCCACTTGTCATCGGCTCAAGCAAAAGAACAGGGGTGGCTTCTTCCTTGTCGTGGCATGAGGAAGGTGCTTCTGGCGTCGGACGTGGGCCGCGGCTGAGCGGGCCGGTTCGTCACATTGGGCCAGAGGTAGGAAAAGAGGAGGAGGAGTTAGCGGGCCATGCTGGTTGCTTGGGCCGAAATGGCCGCAGGTGTTTCCTTTCCTTTTGTAGTTCCTTTTCTATTTTCTGCTTTGTCTATTTAACATATGTATATACTTTGTGTTTTGTAGCCCTTGTACAAAGTTCCACGGTGGTCACAAATGGTCATAGGATATGTTGGGATATTCCTCCCATAATATTATATTTATTGTTTGATTTATAAATAAATATGGGTGTTGTCGATTTATTATAATCAATACAAAAGAATCCAATAAAAATCCAAATCACACATGTTGCATATCACATTAACAGAACTAGCACGATCCAATCATAAATGTCACACATGTGACATGATGGTATAATGCTTAATTAGGACTAGGTTCTAGCATGGGTCCTACTAATGCATGTAACTTAGCGGCGTGGTACCTAAATAGATGAAATGTAAAACTAGTCGAAATCACTAGTTGGTTCTAGGGTTTAGTGTGTAGCATAAGTGTGCATGTAACTCCTTGGTCCTATCGATTCTATTCACATGTGGCTTAAGGGGAGGTTAACACACATGTGATGATGTTATATCGTAATAATTAGCAACTAATGATGAGTGTTATTTGTGCAATTAGGTAGGGTTCTCTACGTGACAAGCAACAAACATGGGTTTGTTTAGAAAAAATTTTGTAGTTGGGATTTTTGTATTTGGTGAATTTTTCGGGTTGTTACAGAATGCAAGCGACGTAAAAATCCACGCACCTTCCGAACAAGGTGAAATCTCCGATTACTTGCACCCATTCCCGAGTGCATACTACCCTACAAGTCATCAGAAGACGACACCCTCACATGGGGTACCTTCTTATAAACATGTGTGAACATGTATATAATCCAGCACCAATAAGCACTCCCCTAGATCGGCATTGCGTCCGATCATGCTCTCACAGCTCACACTTACCTTAGCAGTGAACCAATCTTACCTTGGCGTAGGGGCAAATTGATCCATACATAACCATTCAAGTGAATGGCCCTCATACATATCCGTCGTGTATGAGCACAACAAATAGCAAATATGATGCAGTAATCCCCCAAGTTAGTACTGATATAAGCCACCTAAAGTCCTTAATTGGGCATAAAGGGTATGACTGGTCCAAGGCACATATATAAGTTTTGAAAACCACACACTTTTGAAAAGCCTATGTATGAGATTAAGTGGCTATAAGTTCGTAATTACTGTTTATAAAACAAATTCGTTTTGTTTTAAATATACTTATGAACAGTAATACGTTGAACCTGCTCCGATGCCAGCTGTAACAGAACCGACCAATTAATATAAACATAATGTACTAATGATGTCGCCTAAGCAACTTAATTAGCACATGATGCTTATATCAACCCGGTAGTCTGTGAAACCACGAAGGATTTCAAACTTTCCACAATACAGCCCAGACCGAATTAAGTTCAACATAAAACCGTTCATAGTAATACATAAGTTCACAAATAATTAAAATACATCGGAGTTATGAAATAGATATTACAATGCTGTGTTGAAAACCAAACTGCGGAAGCAAAATAAAGTGTTGTTTTACAAACGCACACTGAGTTAAAAATAGTGCCTGGCCCATCATCAAATCCGGCAAAAGCATGGAGGAATGAGATATAAGAGATGACCTTGCCCAAGGTCTAATCCTCCCGTAGTGGGATACAGGTCCATCTTGTTGCCACAGCAAAGGTCTTATGATCTGCAACAAGTGGGAATAAAACCCTGAGTACAAGAAGGTACTCAGCTAGACTTACCCGTCATAAACCAAAAATAAAGTGACACCAAGGAGTATGCAAGGCTTTATAAGTGGGGTAGCTGACTCGTTTAATTGCAATAAAAGATGAGCTTATTAAATATTCATTTAGTGATAAAGGACTCTCTCTAGCTTATCATCTTTTAGGTTGGATCCTTACATCACTACATTAGCTCCTGTACTACTCCAACTCCAGGGTAGAACAAACAACAATATCTTATCCTTCAGGTTGAGCATACAAGCATCAACAACTTTAGAACCATAACCATCTTACATTGCACACAGATTGGCGACAGTGCCGCTGCTCGGTCATGTGCTCACTGTCCAGGAACGATGGCGATTATAATCGATTGCAAACCAGCTGGAGGGTATTCCTCACACAAACCACACGTCTCCCGTCGGAGTCGATTAGATCACCTTGGTCTATTCGGGTGGAATCGCGGATTTCAGCAAATACGATTGCACCAGGCATGCCCGGCTACCAGGTACCTCCAGCGCGACCGGCCACTGGGATTACTCCTCCGCGCCTGTGGACAATACACTCAACTCTGCTGAAATACCAGCCCAAACATCCTCAAGGCTTCGTGGTCGGATGATCGCATCCTTCCAGCTATCTGTGAGGCATTGTTCAACATGATCCGAGGACGTACAAAGTCATATTTTTTTAAGTGACACAGACGGAGTTTCCATGGTCTAACACACCACAAACTCCGACCAGTCGTGATTTAACTTGGCCACATGGTTATGTTCTCTAAACCAACTTCCTTTTCCTCAACCATAGGGTAGTAACCACCTACCTCGCGGATGAGGGTCAATCACCCGTCTTCTACCGATCTAATTAAGCAGTGCTAAGCATATGAACGATCCTGAACTTAAAAGGGTAAAGGTATTCAGGTGGATCAAGGTACTCATAATGCAGTAACGGTTCCAAGTAACGCCTATAAACTTAATGCATCATAAACAATAAAGGACGCAAGGTAAATCATTTTGCAAACCGTAGGAGAGATGCTCCGGGGCTTGCCTTCCTAATACGATCAATGTTGAAGCTCCCAGCACTTGATCACTCCACGTCTGGTTCCTGATTCTCGATCACCTCAAGTGCCGAGGTTCCCCTTGGTGACTCCTCTTTTGGATCCTTGTCCCACGTCACGTTCTGTTCTCCTAGCGATCCTGTATGATGCGGGTGCATGTATGAATACTAAGAATACACATGGTATGATAATGCAAATGTGTGCTTGCTTATTCCTTCTACAAGGTAGTCATCATCATCCAAGAACATGTACCATAAGCACATGTCATCTACTACATTTTCTACTACAAAAATGTAGTCCTAGTAAAGACATCCTTTTCTACTATCACCAGCAACACAAGCCAGTAAAGCCAAAGAGACTACACTCAAGCATAATCATCTTAACCAATTCATCATGATCTACTCATCCTAGTATACTACTTAACCACCCATCATACCACTAATCACCCTGAACACTTGACAATAAGCCTAGCACACATCACTTATTCAAGCATCAATACTAGTCATAACCATATAACTAGCAGATCAGTAAATAAATCATAAATAAATAACAATAGACCCTATGGATATGAATGAAGACATTATGGAAAGCTTATGAAATTCCCCATCAAACATCTGAAGGCATCACAAGCTTATTCCCAGGTTATCTACACCTAAAATACAGAACATCAGGACTGATTCTGGCAAAACAGCCACTAAAACAGCCCTGGTGACCATCTTGTCACACCCATAACTCCTAAACCATTCATGCAATGACCATGAAACTTTAGCAGTAGATGGTCAAGCTAACACACTAACTATCATATTTAGACAAGTCAATCAGAAACCCAACTTATAATTAGATTAGCCTAGCATCAATGGACTTAACCCCTAATTTGAACATCCAAGAGTTGAACAGGAGCACCATGATTGGCTACTCCTAAAATCCTACAAATATTACAGTAGACATAGCATGGCAATACTAGTCGACCATCCAAAATTCACCTTTTTTGGATAAACCTACTGACCTATGCATAATTCACAAGACAGCACAATTAATTGGACCTATAAATACTTTGTATTATGAAGTATGGCAAACTCATGTGTTAATCACATCAATGACTTCCTACTGACATATAAACAGTCCACAAAAAGAATTTACCCTTAAATAGATATAAGGACCCTATTTATGAATTTAATATGAGCATAGCAATAAAAGGCACATGAACTGCAACCCCATAAAATTACACTAAACATGCATGTGATATCTTTATCATAGACAGAGCATCTCAATACAAGACCAACAAGACCAAAACCATATTTTTCTGAGCACCCTAGAATTAATTATGCATTTCCAAAGATAAATAGCAATTATACCAATTGATACAATTTAAATAAAACTATACAGAAAAGTTGCTCAAACAGGGAATGTCATAATTTTCACAGTTACTACCCTTCACAAGGATTACAACAAGACCAAGATCATTGAATTTGGACACTCCTAGCTCTAGATATGATTTTAGGAAGTTAAACTCCATTTTCTGAAAATCATTCTTGAAAAGGAAAAAGCATCTAAAATGCTACGCGTACCCAGTCTAATCCCCCGCAGAGGCTGACGCGCGGCGCGCGCTGCTACGCGCACACGGCGCTGTGCACCCGAGGTGCACACACGCCAGGGGCACTGACGGGTGGGACCCGGTCAGTGGGCCCACCTGTCGGCCACCCGGGAACAGGGTGCCGGCTCCGGCCGGCGAGAGCTCGCCGACGGCGAGGTCTCCGGCGGCGGGGTTGGCACCAGCGTGCTCAGGGCGACGGCGCGAGTCCGGCGGTGTAGAAGATGTGGTCCCTAGTGCCATAAATCGGCAGCCGCATCGGACGGCGGCGAGCGGCGACGGCGGACGACGGCGACTCACCGGAGCAAGGCACGGCGGCGTGCGAGGGAATGCCTACGGGCTTCGCCAGGACAAGGCGGAGCTAGTGCGCGAGCTAGGGGGTGAAGATGGTGGCTGAGGCGAGCGGACGGCGGTGCCGAAGGAGCTCGCCGGCGCTCGGCTCCCGGTGGCGGCGAAGAAGACGGCCGATTGGCCTCAACCTTGGGTCGGCTCGAAGCACGGGTTCGCGGGGAAGATGGAGGAAGGCAAGGCGACCTTGGTGACGCGCCTAGCGAAGAAAAAGGCCGGGCAGAGACGCGGCTAGCCGGAGGGGGGCACGGCGGTGGCCATGGCGGCTCTGCGGCTCGGCGGTGGAGACGAGTGGGAGAAATTGGGGCGGGCGAGTGGACGAGAGAGCGGGGCGGGTGTTTTATGGCCGGTTGGCACGCTCAATTGCGCCAGAGGGGGTCACGGGCGAGCGGCTTGGTCATGGCGGCCATGGCGGATGCGCCAGTGTTGCAGGCTGCCCAGCGGCGCAGCGAGGAAACGAGGAAGCGAGGCGTCGCTGGGCTCGCGTGGGTGCTCGAGTGTTCTGCGCTCGCGGCCGTTTCCTCGTCGCGGCGCGTTTGGGCGGCTCCGCTTGGCGTCGCGTGGCGTGCGGCATCGGCAGCGGCAACTCGGCGGCATCAGCGCGGCGGCAGGGCGGCAGCGGGCGGAGGGGAGGGACAAAGGTGCGAGCGCGTGCTCGACACGCGGGGCTCGGGCTGCATCGGGGGGCGGCGATGGCGAGCGAGGCGAGTGCGAGGCGGAAGCGCGATGGCGAGCTGTCGCTCTGAATGTGAGGCAGAGAGGGGAAGCAGGGAGAACGATGACAGGTGGGCCCGGGTGGGTCCCCCCTGGTCCACATTTTGAACTGCAAGTTTGACTGCCCATATTTTCCAAAATATTGCGAATTTGAAAAAGGTCCAAACATGAAAGTTTCTCAAAATGGTGAGAGGAATAACTTTCATTTAGAGAGTTTTTGCTAATTCGGCCTAGATTTGAAAATGTGCATTAGGGTCAAATTATAATTATTTTTCAATATTCCCTTGCTGTTTTTGCCCTTTTTGAAGGCCTTAAAAGCATTTTCACAGGCTTGGTGTAAAAACAAAGTTTTCTCCAAATAATTTTCTTTATAAACTCTATTAAGGGACCAACTTGGTCTCGAGCAACGTAAACAGGACTTTGGGGAAAAGTTTGAAAACTACTTTATATATATACCTAACAAATAAATCTATTTAACCACAAGGAAACAAGCATCAAGCAATTCAGACAATTATGAGCATGAGATGCTTATGGGATGATTATGCTCATGAAGATGCAAGATTTATTAAGCCGAAAACTGGAGTTGTTACACTTGACCTAGTGTCGAGAGCTGTAGGACACGCAGGAACTGGCTGTGCGGTAGCATAGTTGTGTGTGCAAATATGGCAGTTCTAGAGCTATGGAGCCATGGTTAAGGGCCATTCGGGTTCTTGGGCAGCAACAAATGTTGTGGTGGAGAGGTCAGAGGTGTCAAAATACCTTAACCATGGCGCATGGGCATGCTTGACTTGGTGCGAGGAGCCGTAGGACGCGCAGGAACCAGCCGTACGGCAGCAAAGTCGTTTGTGCAAATATGGTAGTTCTAGAGCCGTGGAGCCGAGGTTAAGGGCCGTTCAGGCCCTTGAGCGACGGCAAACGCTATGGTAGAGAGGCCAGAGGTGTCAAAATGCCTTAACCATGGCGTACAGGCATGCTCGACTCAGTGCCGGGAGCCATAGAACGCGTTGGAACCGACCGTGCGGCAGCATGGTCGTGTGTGCAAATATGGCAGTTTTGGAGCCGTGGAGCCATGGTTAAGGGCCCTTCAGGCTCTCGGGTGATGGAAAACTCTATGGTGGAGAGGTGAGAGGCATCAAAATGGCTTAACCATGGCGTACGGCGACTATGCTGCCGTACGGCCCGGTTCTTGCGTGTCCTACGGCTCTCGGCACTAGGTCAAGCACGACCGTATGCCATGGTTAAGGCATTTTGATGCCTCCGGCCTCACCACCACAATGTTTGTCATCACCCGAGAGCCCGAACGGCCCTTAACAATAGATTCACGACTCCAGAACTTCCATATTTGCACACACGACCGTGCTGCCGCACGGCCGGATCCCCGTGCATCCTACGGCTCTCGGCACCGGGTCAAGCACGCTCGTACCCCATGGTTAAGCCATTTTGATGCCTCTCACCTCTCCACCATAGAGTTTTTCATCACTCGAGAGCCTGAAGGGCCCTTAACCATGGCTCCACAGCTCCAAAACTACAAATTTGCACACACGACCATGCTGCCGCACGGTCGGTTCCAACGCGTCCTATGGCTCCCGGCACTGAGTCAAGCATGCCCGTACGCCATGGTTAAGGCATTTTGACACCTCTGGCCTCTCTACTATAGCGTTTGCCGTTGCTCGAGAGCCTGAACGGCCCTTAACCTCAGCTCCACGGCTCCAGTACTGCCATATTTGCACACACGACTTTGCTGCCGTACGGCTGGTTCCTGCGCGTCCTACGGCTCCTCGCACCAAGTCAAGCACGCCCATGTGCCATGGTTAAGGTGTTTTGACACCTCTGGCCTCTCCACCATAGCGTTTGTTGCCGCCCGAGAACCCGAATGGCCCTTAACCATGGCTCCACAAACTCGTAGAACCGTCATATTTGCACACACGACTATGCTACTTGCACAGCCTGATTCCTGCGTGTCCTACAAACTCGTGACTAGGTCAAGCACGACCGTATGCCATAGTTAAGGCATTTTGACGCCTCGGCCTCACCACCACAATGTTTGTCATCACCCGAGAGCCCGAACGGCCCTTAACCATAGCTCCATGACTCTAGAACTTCCATATTTGCACACACGATTGTCTTTGCCGCCGCACGGCCGGATCCCGTGCATCCTATGGCTCTCGGCACCGGGTCAAGCATGCCCGTACGCCATGGTTAAGCCATTTTGATGCCTCTCACCTCTCCACCATAGAGTTTTCCATCACCCGAGAGCCTGAAGGGCCCTTAACCACGGCTCCACGGCTCCAAAACTGCCATATTTGCACACACAACCATGTTGCCGCATGGTTGGTTCCAACGCGTCCTATGGCTCCCGGCACTGAGTCAAGCATGCCCGTACGCCATGGTTAAGGCATTTTGACATCTCTGGCCTCTCTACCATAGCGTTTGCCATAGCTCAAGAGCCTGAACGGCCCTTAACCTCGGCTCCACGGCTCCAGAACTGCCATATTTGCACACAGGACTTTGCTGCCGCACGGCTGGTTCCTGCGCGTCCTACGGCTCCTGGCACCAAGTCAAAATCGCCCACGCGCCATGGTTAAGGCATTTTGACACCTCTGGCCTCTCCAGCACAGCGTTTTTTGCCGCCCGAGAACCCGAATGGCCCTTAACCATGGCTCCACAGCTCTAGAACTGCCATATTTGCACACACGACTATGCTACCGCACAGCCGATTCTTGCGTGTCCTACAGCTCTCGGCACTAGGTCAAGCACGACCGTATGCAATGGTTAAGGAATTTTGACACCTCTGGCCTCACCACCACAATGTTTATCATCACCCGAGAGCCCGAACAGCCCTTAACAATAGCTCCATGACTCCAGAACTTCCATATTTGCACACACGACTGTGCTGCCGCACGGCCGGATCTTGTGCATCCTACGGCTCTCGGCACCGGGTCAAGCACGCTCGTACCCCATGGTTAAGCCATTTTGATGCCTCTCACCTCTCCACCATAGAGTTTTCCATCACCCGAGAGCCTGAAGGGCCCTTAACCACGGCTCCATGGCTCCAAAACTGCAAATTTGCACACATGACCATGTGTTGATGTCTATTAAGTGCAACTGAAATAAAGAAGGTTCCGCAAGCGCACAGAATATATCATCGTAGCATTTTAACCGGAGTAATCCGGGTATCGTTATTTATATTTTTACCACTTTGGGAAGGGAATGCACTTTGGATAATGAGTGATGAGCAATGCACAAGCTATAATGGAGAGCTTAACCTTGTCCGTATCGATCATCTCATACGGGGTAAGTGTCACATAAAATATAGGAATGAATGATAAATGACATAAGATAAATGAGAGCATTTAGCCACATAAAATAATAGTAATAAGCCATCTCAACTTAGCACTCTAAGCTTATAACACTAGCATGGACTAGGACGATCTAGGGTGTAATCCTATGTTATTCTAACTATAAAGTCAAAGCATACAATGATTAGTGCAAGAACATCTAGCAATCATGGCGGGAAAAGGTTACATCTATGCATAGTGATATTACCGAGAAGACAAGAGACATAGCACGACTTCAATGTAATAGGTTTGTTCTACTAGACCTCTACTCGGGAGAAGGGCTACAAAGGACTCAACAGACTGTCACTCCCGCGATCTACCTCACGATCCGGAATATAGGGTGCAATCGCAGATAAATACGGTATAGGCACCATGCCTACACAATATCTACCACTCACCCATTGGCCTAATGAGCAAGCGCTATACGATCCTATGCATAAACATAATTCTAGTCCAACTATGCTAAACATATAATCAAAGTAAACTAAGAACGATATAATTGAGAATATAATCAAATAGAGCAAAGTCAAGTCGATATAATAGAATAGAATAAAGTACTACTCATAGTATCACGAACAATGATGAATATTACAAGAATGTAGAGGGGAATTACCAAGAACTCCGACAGATCCGGACTCCAAGCTAGGCTTGGTTCCCTCTAGATCTATTCCTATGTAGCTATGCTACTAAACTATGGAGCTCTAATTGAGATGGTGGCTCGGCTTCTTCGAATTCGATGAGAGAATGAACTCTTGAATGAATTAGGGTTTCACCCGGGGGCCGGGGCTCGAATATATAGCCCCCTAGGATGAACCACAGCCCTCGGATCAAACCGACCTAAATGGACGATAATTATTCATCCTCAAAGGCGGTGGAGGCGGGATCCGCGAGACTCGACGTGATTGGTCGAGGTGGGGGGAGTCGGCCGACTCCCCGGGTCGGCCGACCGCCAACCTGCCGGAGTGGGCCCGGCTTCCGGGTTTGCCTTCTCGGAGTCTTCTAGATTATACAATTTTACCCGTTCGGTCTTTATCTCTATGTAATCATGACATGTGGGCCTCCTTTGGTTCTCTTTCGATAACCCCCGAAATAGACAATCACCAAAACTCGTGGAATTCATCGGTGTAACCCCTATATCTAACAGGTGAACTCATATTAGTCCTTTCTCTTGCTGCGTTGACGGTATAAAATTGATACTTAATGACCGTCAACAAACTCCCCAAGCTTACCTTTTGCTCGTCCCCGAGCAAAGATAGACTCGTGATGGATCGGAGTTGCTACAATGCTTTCACTCCTCACAAGTACACATGCGTTCAAACAAGAACTCTCCTCCGGATTAGAGTGAACTATCCTGACTCAAAACTCACTCATATTACCTTTCACCATGGGGCTTGTAACCGTCACTTGGGTCTTGAGTAGTTGAAAGATAGAACAGTCAAGTCAAGCGCCATGTTTCTCGCTCTTTGATCAACTATTATCCCGGAGTTTTTGCAAGGTTTGAAATAAAACTCAGAGTTCCTTGTATGAACCTTTCAAGTCTCTCATTTGTGGTATTTCTGGATCCTTTCTAAGGCATGAGTAGTGTATGCCTTCTCTCTTTTCTCAGAATATGTGGTATTTGTGGAACTAAGGCATAGTGGAAAGTGCCTTCTCTCTCTCACCCTACTTTCTAATAGGCTTATGTGGAGCTCATAGGTGGGGAGACACTCAAACTCACTTGCATATATTGCACAGTTAAGACATGGATCCAATAGGAACTAAATAATAATAAAGTCATATGTGCATGTGAATGAGGAAATGGAATGGATGAGATGA
The DNA here is from genome assembly GCA_018135685.1 of Themeda triandra. NCBI lineage: Eukaryota > Viridiplantae > Streptophyta > Magnoliopsida > Poales > Poaceae > Themeda > Themeda triandra. The sequence continues at coordinate 30,853 of JAENPR010001888.1, read as the reverse complement.
TGATAGGATGATGGTGATAAGGAAATGATTATGAGGGGTACTCAACTGGTGAACATCTACTTCTACACTCGCTCCTTTGGGGATAACATGACTCCCTTTATTCGGAAACCTTGAAACTTTCGTGAATGGAAGGACTTGGCTACTCTTTCTTTTTCTTTCTTTCTTCTTTTTTCTTTTTTTTTTTAGAGCAACCAATCCTCTGAAAACGAAACTTTAGCACAGGGAGTGTATAACTTGAAATGATAATGACTGGAGCTTTTTATGTAGGCAATGAAACGGCAATGATTATTTCTAGATGTTCACTCCCAGAATAGGAGTAGAACCTTTTTCTGGATGATGTGAAATGAATGACATATGTATATGTGGATGGATGAATGGATGGATGTGTACTCCCAGTGTAGGAGCAGCATAGGTGCGTGTCTCTAGGGTAGAGATAGCACAATATGTGGTGGATATAGATCTATATGTGGGTGGTACTTCGAGGAACGAAAGTAACACGGAATGAATATAACATTTATAAAATGGGTGCATGCTTCGAGGACGTATAGCATAGATCAATGGATGGAGAGCACATAGTATTGACTTTACCTGCGTGACTAATTCCTTATGGGTCCACAAGCATAACCACACTCAATGCCTATAAAGTCTACACTCAAACCTACAATATGATCTATATAAAACGATGGGTCTTTCCTAATCTAGTAAGCATGAATATATGGCTGTGGTAGGAATTTGAACTCTCATCATAAAGGAACTCATCATGCAGGAATTTAATATTTTCAAAGATAAATTCTCCAGAACTCTAGTATCTCTAGGAACAAGATGGACAAGACAGCTCAAAACCTTCCCATATCATACCCGTCAACCACCTAGACTTAGATCAAGTATTCGCTACCCACAAGTTTCGTGTTCGAGCAAATCTCAAGTCTAAACAAGTTGTGTCCAAAACTCGGGAGAGTGCAAGGTTGAAAACTAGGCACTTGAAAGGAATTACGGCAGAGCAACTATTCATCATCTCCATGTAGAGTTTATTCTAGGGATCACTTTTAAAGACAGATTGCAAGAGCTCTCCAAAAGTAGAAAAGATAAATAAGGAAATCTTTCTGGGTTTCTATGGTTACGCATCTTTTTTAGTGGTTTTAACAAAGCATACTTTAATAAAGCATAAATAGATAAGTTGGAAACACTTAGCTTGGTACACGGGGGATGCTCTCCCCAAGCTGGATGTTGACATAGTCTCGCGATGTTGTTGACAGGCACCGAAGACGTTCTAGTCCTCCGGGAGTGTTGTAGATAGTTGCCGTTGGAGACAAAGATTCAATTTTCGGGCAAAGACTCGACAGGGGACTGGATGTCCTTCTGCTTGTTAGCTCTTCTTGATCCTTGATGTTCTGTGAAGCTCAAAATAGACAACAAAGCTTGTGGAACTAATTAAGCGTTAGTGATAAAACCTCTAGGCCTTGGTTGTCTAGAACTTTCTTAACTTAGACTTGTTCTAACAGGGATCACAAGAAATATTTTTATCTTTTTATTATTTAAGGAATGCGAGACGGGGAAATAAATATGCTGAGAAATTATTTTTGTGCCACCACAGTGAATGGTTATCCACATGGGGCTTAATGATTTTCTGGATGCAAATGCACAACATCTTTATTTTCTTTTCTAATACAAAGATAAAAGAGTAAAGATGCAACTACGATGCTAGTAGGAAAATAAATATGCTAAGGTAAAAATATAATGCTGAAAAGTAATGCTGATAAATACCAAGTTACCTCTTGGCGCGGCGTTCGGTGGTTTTAAGTCCTCCGAACAGGACTTGTCATGTTTACTCATTTTTCAAGGGGCGCATTGGCTGGCGCCTCTGATGATGTCGCCTCGTGTGTAGGAATTGATTCGATTTTACTTTTACTTTCCACACCTTCTTTGTTGGAGAAGATGACCTTGAGGAGGAAGCTTATTGGATTACTTGTTTCTCTTCTGATGATAGCAACTCTTCTTCTTTTACAACATTCTTTTCTTCAGGGTACCGGTCTTCATATCTTGACACTTCTCCTCATAGTCAGCCCATCCATCTCGTAGTGATGTTCTTCTTGTTACGCGACGGGTACGCTGCCTTCTCCTTGCTCTGTTCTTCTTGGGCTCCTCGGTGATTATATAATTATTGTTGAAGTAGCGGCGTACCTTCTCGGTGGGAAAGTGGAAATGGATTTCTCCCCTTCCAATATAGATGATAGCTCGGTGGTGTTCGGGAATGGTCTTCCTAGGATGATTGGAGGATCGTAGTCATCTCCCATGTCAATGACTAGGAAGTCTGTAGGGACATAATGGTCATCTATCTGGATGAGGACATCCTTCACTCCTCCTTCGACGAAGCGGAATGTCCGATCCGCCATCTCAGCCGTGCATAGGTAGGCTCCAAAGGCATAGTGCCATATAGATACTCATAAGTTACCTTGGCCATAATGTTGACGCCCGATCCGGTGTCACGCATGCCTTTATTGAAAGAGCTTCGTTGATGGAGCATTGAATGGTTGGGACACACGGGTCATCCTTCTTGATCGACGTGGGGATCTCGAGTAAGTGGTCATGCTCCTTGTGGACTGCAGTGACCATCCACACTGTCTCCGTCTTCTTGGTCTTCTTATTCTTGTTCTTGCTCTTCTTAGCTGGATTCTTCTTCTTCTCACTGTTCGTTGATGAGAGTGTGCTTTGGGAACTGCAAAGACTCTGTTCTTGAAGAAGAAGGTTTCTCTCTTGCCCTTGATGTTGAAGATGATCTTGGCAGTGTTGGCATACATGATGGCTCCAGCAGTGTTCAAGAATGGTCGTCCCAAAATGACAGGGGACCTTTCATCACTGCCTGTATCCACTACCACGAAGTCTGCTGGAACATACGAGTTGCCTACTCGTACACATATGTCTTCAAGTACTCCCAAAGGGACACGGAGTGACTGATCTGCAAGCTGTAAGCACATAGTTGTGTATGCTAAGGGGCATCTGAATAGCTTCTCATATATCACTCTTGGCATAATGTTGATGCTTGCACCGAAGTCACAGATTGCTTCATTAAAGTTGGTACTTCCAATGGAGATCGGAATGACTGGTCTCCCTGGATCACCCTTCTTGATTGGCAAGGTTGAGTCAATCCATGACCCCTTCGATGGATCACTCCGGCTATCTTCTACATTGAATATATCAACAAGATTTGCAGTCTCGAGCTCTTCGGGTTGTCCTGCCAGTTTACCTTGGCCAGTGGAGGGAGCAAGGTTAACAAGCTGTTGTACCTGCGACTCAAGTATCTTGTTGAAGCTGAGCTGACTCTTGATGGCATTGGAAAAGCCATCCATCCTGTTGCTGAGTGTCTCTAGGACCTTGTCATTTGATGTCAGCTTTTTGGACAGATTGTCCATCATCTTGCCTTGATTCAGCACTAACTCTCTCAAAGGCGGCTGGTTGTAATTATTGTAGGAGGAGTTGTTACCTTGATAGTTGCCTGAATAATTGCCTGAGTAGTTAGGCCTCTGCTGTTGATTCCAACCTTGATTCTGCTGAGGACGATAGTAATTGTTGTTGTTGTTGTTGTTATTGAGGTAGTTCACGTCCTCCTTCGGCTACGGCGGTTAGCACCTATGTGCCCAGCCTCTCCACACTCTTCACATGTCATGCGAGCATCATGTATATGCATGACTTCTTTCTTCTCTCGGGGCTCTCTCATCGAGCCTCTTCATTAGCAAATCCATTTTGGCGTACGCATGTCTACCTCCTTCACCGGGTGCATTCCTCCACCTCTCTTGCGGGTCTGAGTTCTTTCTTCACTCCAACCTTGGTTGGATGCCATCTTCTCCACAAGAGCTGTGGCTTGAGGAATAGTGAGTGATAAGAATGCACCTCTAGCAGCAGCATCCATCGTCTCACGTGTGCTGTTGCTAAGCCCATGGTAGAATGTCTGCATAAGCAGCCAATTCTCCATGCCATGATGAGGACACTCGAGGATGTAATCTTGAAAGCGCTCCCAAGCTTCTGGGACAGTCTCATCATGATGTTGCTGAAAGCTTGATATCTTCCCACGAAGAGCATTTGTCTTGCCCATTGGGAAGAACTTCGCCAAGAAATTGGTGGAACATAGTGCCCACGTAGGATTCTTCTCCTTATTGGCGTAGAACCACTGCTTCGCTCTCCCCAAGAGTGAGAATGGGAAGAGGCGAAGTAGTATAGCATCTCTGGGGGACATCCTTGATAGTGAATGTGCTACAAATCTCCGAAAGTGTTGGAGATGAGCACTAGCATCTTCATGGGCCTTCCCGCAGAACCGGCTTGCTTGCACCATGTTGATCGCGCAGGCTTGAGCTCAAAAGCTCCTTCGATGTCCGCAGCTGGTCCAAGTCACGAATGTTGTCCGTAGTGGAGCCGAGAACTCACGGAGTGACTTGTTCGCCATGGCTTCAAACGCTCGGTGTCAAGTCTTGAACGAAAGGTCGACTTTCGCTTCCGACAAACTTCCAAGTTGAGTTGATGATGATGATTGATTGGTCTTCTTCAACCTCGCTTCCGGCTTTCCCGAATAAAGCTTCGGATCGTCAATATAATTATCGAAGAATTGTCTTTTTCATACATTACCCCGCATAAGATATAAAATAGACGAAAAGACAAGGGTAAGGCTGTATGAGTAGAGAATGGTGACAAGCAAGTGCTCAATCTCATTATGTAGTGCAATGCTACTCATTATCCATTGGCTTTCAACCTTCCCCAAAGAACGGCGCCAAAAATGCTTGTTGATGTCTATTAAGTGCAACTGAAATAAAGAAGGTTTCGCAAGCGCACAGAATATATCATCGTAGCATTTTAACCGGGAGTAATCCAGGTATCATTATTTATATTTTTACCACTGGGAAGGGAATGCACTGGATAATGAGTGATGAGCAATGCACATGCTATAATGGAGAGCTTAACCTTGTACGATCAATCATCTCATACGGGGTAAGTGTCACATAAAATATAGGAATGAATGATAAATGACATAAGATAAATGAGAGCATTTAGCCACATAAAATAATAGTAATAAGCCATCTCAACTTAGCACTCTAAGCTTATAACACTAGCATGGACTAGGACGATCTAGGGTGTAATCCTATGTTATTCTAACTATAAAGTCAAAGCATACAATGATTAGTGCAAGAACATCTAGCAATCATGGCGGAAAAGGTTACATCTATGCATAGTGATATTACCGAGAAGACAAGAGACATAGCACGACTTCAATGTAATAGGTTTGTTCTGCTAGACCTATACTCGGGAGAAGGGCTACAAAGGACTCAACAGGGATGTCACTCCCGCGATCTACCTCACGATCCGGAATATAGGGTGCAATCCCGCAGATAAATACGGTATAGGCACCATGCCTACACAATATCTACCACTCACCCATTGGCCTAATGAGCAAGCGCTATACGATCCTATGCATAAACATAATTCTAGTCCAACTATGCTAAACATATAATCAAAGTAAACTAAGAACGATATAATTGAGAATATAATCAAATAGAGCAAAGTCAAGTCGATATAATAGAATAGAATAAAGTACTACTCATAGTATCACGAACAATGATGAATATTACAAGAATGTAGAGGGAATTACCAAGAACTCCGACAGATCCGGACTCCAAGCTAGGCTTGGTTCCCTCTAGATCTATTCCTATGTAGCTATGCTACTAAACTATGGAGCTCTAATTGAGATGGTGGCTCGCTTCTCCGAATTCTGATGAGAGAATGAACTCTTGAATGAATTAGGGTTTCACCCGGGGCCAGGGCTCAATATATAGCCCCCTAGGATGAACCACAGCCCTCGGATCGAACCGACCTAAATGGACGATAATTATTCATCCTCAAAGGCGGTGGAGCGGGATCCGCGAGACTCGACGTGATTGGTCGAGGTGGGGAGTCGGCCGACTCCCCGGTCCGCCGACCGGCCAACCTGCCAGTGGGCCCCGCTTCTAGGGTTTGCCTTCTCGGAGTCTTCTAGATTATACAATTTTACCCGTTCGGTCTTTATCTCTATGTAATCATGACATGTGGGCCTCCTTTGGTTCTCTTTCGATAACCCCCCTCGCAGAAATAGACAATCACCAAAACTCGTGGAATTCTGTCAGTGTAACCCCTATATCTAACAGGTGAACTCATATTAGTCCTTTCTCTTGCTGCGTTGACGGTATAAAATTGATACTTAACGACCGTCAACACCATGCTGCCGCACGATCGGTTCCAACGCATCCTATGGCTCCCGGCACTAAGTCAAGCATGCCCGTACGTCATAGTTAAGGCATTTTGACACCTCTGGCCTCTCTACCATAGCGTTTGTCGTCGCTCAAGAGCCTGAACGGCCCTTAACCTCAGCTCCACGGCTCCAGAACTGCCATATTTGCACACACGACTTTGCTGCCGTACGGCCGGTTCCTGCGCGTCCTACGGCTCCTCGCACCAAGTCAAGCACGCCCATGCACCATGGTTAAGGTGTTTTGACACCTCTGGCCTCTCCACCACAGCGTTTGTTACCGCTCGAGAACCCGAATGGCCCTTAACCATGGCTCCACAGCTATAGAACTGCCATATTTGCACACACGACTATGCTACTGCACAGCTGATTCCTGCGTGTCCTACAGCTCTTGGCACTAGGTCAAGCACGACCGTATGCCATAGTAAAGGCATTTTGACGCCTCTGGCCTGACCACCACAATGTTTGTCATCACCCGAGAGCCCGAACGGCCCTTAACCACAGCTCCATGACTCCAGAACTTCCATATTTGCACACACGACTGTGCTGCCGCATGGCCGGATCCTGTGCATCCTACAGCTCTAGGCACCGGGTCAACCACGCCCGTACGCCATGGTTAAGCCATTTTGATGCCTCTCACCTCTCCACCATAGAGTTTTCCATCACCCGAGAGCCTAAAGGGCCCTTAACCACGGCTCCACGGCTGCAAAACTGCCATATTTGCACACACGACCTTGCTGCCGCACGGTCGGTACCAACGCGTCCTATGGCTCCCGGCACTGAGTCAAGCACGCCCGTACGCCATGGTTAGGGCATTTTGATACCTCTGGCATCTCTACCATAGCGTTTGCCGTCGCTCGAGAGCCTGAACGGACCTTAACCTCGGCTCCATGGCTCCAGAACTTCCATATTTGCACACACGACTTTGCTGCCGCACGGCTGGTTTCTGCGCGTCCTACGGCTCCTGGCACCAAGTAAAGCACACCCATGCGCCATGGTTAAGGTGTTTTGACACCTCTGGCCTCTCTAGCACAGCGTTTGTTGCTGCCCGAGAACCCGAATGGCCCTTAACCATGGCTCCACAGCTCTAGAACTGCCATATTTGCACACACGACTATGCTACCGCACAGCCGGTTCCTGCGTATCCTATAGCTCTCGGCACTAGGTCAAGCACGACCGTATGCCATAGTTAAGGCATTTTGACGCCTCTGGCCTCACCACCACAATGTTTGTCATCACCCGAGATCCCGAACGGCCCTTAACAACAGCTCCACGACTCCAGAACGTCCATATTTGCACACACAACTGTGCTGCCGCACGGCCGGATCCTGTGCATCCTACAGCTCTCGGACCGGTTCAAGCACGCTCGTACCCCATGGTTAAGCCATTTTGATGCCTCTCACCTCTCCACCATAGAGTTTTCCATCACTCGAGAGCCTGATGGGCTTTTAACCACGGCTCCACGGCTCCAAAACTGCCATATTTGCACACACGACCATGCTGCCGCACGGTCGGTTCCAACGCGTCCTATGGCTCCCGACACTGAGTCAAGCATGCCCGTACGCCATGGTTAAGGCATTTTGACACCTCTAGCCTCTCTACCATAGCGTTTGCCGTCGCTCGAGAGCCTGAACGGCCCTTAACCTCGGCTCCACGGCTACAGAACTGCCATATTTGCACACACGACTTTGCTGCCACACGGCCGGTTCCTGCGCGTCCTACGGCTCCTCGCACCAAGTCAAGCACGCCCATGCGCCATGGTTAAAGTGTTTTGACACCTCTGGCCTCTCCAGCATAGCGTTTGTTGCCGCCCAAGAACCCGAATGGCCCTTAACCATGGCTCCACTGCTCTAGAACTGCCATATTTGCACACACGACTATGCTACTGCACAGCCGATTCCTGCGTGTCCTATAGCTCTTGGCACTAGGTCAAGCACGACCGTATGCCATAGTTAAGGCGTTTTGACGCCTCTAGCCTCACCACCACAATGTTTGTCATCACCCGAGAACCCGAATGGCCTTAACCACAGCTCTATGACTCCAGAACTTCGATATTTGCACACACGACTGTGCTGCCATACGGCTGGATCTTGTGCATCCTATGGCTCTCGGCACCGGGTCAAGCATGCCCGTACACCATGGTTAAGCCATTTTGATGCCTCTCACCTCTCCACCATAGAGTTTTCCATCACCCGAGAGCCTGAAGGGCCCTTAACCACGGCTCCACGGCTCCAAAACTGCCATATTTGCACACACAACCATGTTGCTACACGGTCGGTTCCAACGCATCCTATGGCTCCCGGCACTGAGTCAAGCATGCCCGTACGCCATGGCTAAGGCATTTTGACATCTCTGGCCTCTCTACCATAGCGTTTGCCATAGCTCGAGAGCCTGAACATCCCTTAACCTCGGCTCCACGGCTCCAGAACTGCCATATTTGCACACACGACTTTGCTGCCGCACGGCTGGTTCCTGCGCGTCCTACGGCTCCTGGCACCATGTCAAGCACGCGCCATGCGCCATGGTTAAGGCATTTTGACACCTCTGGCCCCTCTAGCACAGCGTTTGTTGCTGCCCGAGAACCCGAATGGCCCTTAACCATGGCTCCACAGCTCTAGAACTGCCATATTTGCACACACGACTATGCTACCGCACAACCAGTTCTTGCGTGTCCTACAGCTCTCGGCACTAGGTCAAGCACGACCGTATGCCATGGTTAAATCATTTTGACACCTTTGGCCTCACCACCACAATGTTTGTCATCACCCGAGAGCCCGAACGGCCCTTAACAACAGCTTCATGACTCCAGAACTTCCATATTTGCACACACAACTGTGCTGCCGCATGGCCGGATCCTGTGCATCCTACGCCTCTCGGCACCGGTCAAGCATGCTCGTACCCCATGGTTAAGCCATTTTGATGCCTCTCACCTCTCCACCATAGAGTGTTCCATCACCCGAGAGCCTGAAGGGCCCTTAACCAACAGCTCCACGGCTCCAAAACTGCCATATTTGCACACAAGACCATGTTGCCGCACGGTCGGTTCCAACGCGTCCTATGGCTCCCGACACTGAGTCAAGCATGGCCGTACGCCATGGTTAAGGCATTTTGACACCTCTAGCCTCTCTACCATAGCGTTTGCCATCGCTCGAGAGCCTGAACGGCCCTTAACCTCGGCTCCACGGCTCCAGAACTGCCATATTTGCACACATGACTTTGCTGCCGCACGGCTAGTTCCTGCGCGTCCTACGGCTCCTGGCACCAAGTAAAGCACGCCCATGCGCCATGGTTAAGGCATTTTGACACCTCTGGCCTCTCCAGCACAGCATTTGTTGCCGCCTGAGAACCCGAATGGCCCTTAAACATGGCTCCACAGCTCTAGAACTACCATAATTGCACACACGACTATGCTACCGCACAGCCGGTTCTTGCATGTCCTACAGCTCTCGGCACTAGGTCAAGCATGACCATATGCCATGGTTAAGGCATTTTAAAGCCTCTGTCCTTACCACCACAATGTTTGTCATCACCTGAGAGCCCGAACGACCCTTAACCACAACTCCATGACTCCAGAACTTCCATATTTGCACACACGACTGTGCAGCCGCACGGTCCGATCCTGTGCATCCTACGGCTCTCGGCACCGGTCAAGCATGCTCGTACCCCATGGTTAAGCCATTTTGATGCCTCTCACCTCTCCACCATAGAGTGTTCCATCACCCGAGAGCCTGAAGGGCCCTTAACCACAGCTCCACGGCTCCAAAACTGCCATATTTGCACACATGACCATGTTGCCGCACGGTCGGTTCCAACGCGTCCTATGGCTCCCGACACTGAGTCAAGCATGCCCGTACACCATGGTTAAGGCATTTTGACACCTCTGGCCTCTCTACCATAGTGTTTGCCATAGCTCGAGAGCCAGAATGGCCCTTAACCTCAGCTCCACGGCTCCAGAACTGCCATATTTGCACACACGACTTTGATGCCGCACGGCTGGTTCCTGCGCGTCCTACGGCTCCTGGCACCAAGTAAAGCACGCCCATGCGCCATGGTTAAGGCATTTTGACACCTCTAGCCTCTCCAGCACAGCGTTTGTTGCCGCCTAAGAACCCGAATGGCCCTTAACCATGGCTCCACAGCTCTAGAACTGCCATATTTGCACACACGACTATGCTACCGCACAACCGGTTCTTGCTTGTCCTACACCTCTCGCCACAAGGTCAAGCATGACCGTATGCCATGGTTAAGGCATTTTGACGCCTCTAGCCTCACCACCACAATGTTTGTCATCACCTGAGAGCCCGAACGGCCCTTAACCACGCCTCCATGACTCCGAAACTTCCATATTTGCACACACGACCGTGCCGCCACACGGCCGGATCTTGTGCATCCTATGGCTCTCGGCCCGGGTCAAGCATGCCCGTACACCATGGTTAAGCCATTTTGATGCCTCTCACCTCTCCACCATAGAGTTTTCCATCACCCGAGAGCCTGAAGGGCCCTTAACCACGGCTCCACGGCTCCAAAACTGCCATATTTGCACACACAACCATGTTGCTCCACGGTCGGTTCCAACACATCCTATGGCTCCCGGCACTGAGTCAAGCTTGCCCGTACACCATGGTTAAGGCATTTTGACATCTTTGGCCTCTCTACCATAGCATTTGCCATAGCTCAAGAGCCTGAACAGCCCTTAACCTCGGCTCCACGGCTCCAGAACTGCCATATTTGCACACACGACTTTGCTGCCGCACGGCTGGTTCCTGCGCGTCCTATGGCTCCCGGCACCGAGTCAAGCACGCCCATGTGCCATGGTTAAGGTGTTTTGACACCTTCCGGCCTCTCCAAGACAGCGTTGTTGCCACCCAAGAACCCGAATGGCCCTTAACCATGGCTCCACAGCTCTAGAACTGCCACATTTGCACACACGACTATGCTATCGCACAAATGGATTCCCCGCGTGTCCTATAGCTCTCGGCACTCGGTCAAGCACGACCGTATGCCATAGTTAAGGTGTTTTGATAACTCTGGCCTCACCACCACATTGTTTGTCATCACCCGAGAGCCCGAACGGCCCTTAACCACAGCTCTATGACTCCAGAACTTCCATATTTTCACACACGACTGTGCTGCCATACGGCTGGATCTTGTGCATCCTATGGCTCTCGGCACTGGGTCAAGCATGCCCGTACACCATGGTTAAGCCATTTTGATGCCTCTCACCTCTCCACCATAGAGTGTTCCATCACCCGAGAGCCTGAAGGGCCCTTAACCACGGCTCCACGGCTCCAAAACCGCCATATTTGCGCGTACAACCATGTTGCTTTGCACGGTGGGTTCCAACGCATCCTATGGCTCCCGGACCGAGTCAAGCATGCCCGTACGCCATGGTTAAGGCATTTTGACATCTCCGGCCTCTCTACCATAGCGTTTGCCATAGCTCAAGAGCCTGAACATCCCATAACCTCGGCTCCACGGCTCCAGAACTGCCATATTTGCACACATGACTTTGCTGCCGCACGGCTGGTTCCTGCGCGTCCTATGGCTCCGGGCACCAAGTCAAGCACGCCCATGTGCCATGGTTAAGGTGTTTTGACACCTCTGTCCTCTCTAGTACAGCGTTTGTTGCCGCCCGAGAACCCGACTGGCCCTTAACCTTGGCTCCACAGCTCTAGAACTGCCATATTTGCACACACGACTATGCTACCGCACAAAATGGTTCTTGCGTGTCCTACAGCTCTCGGTACTAGGTATAGCATGACTGTATGCCATGGTTAAGGCATTTTGATGCCTTTGGCCTCACCACCATAATGTTTGTCATCACCTGAGAGCCCGAACGGCCCTTAACAATAGCTCCACGACTCCAGAACTTACATATTTGCACACACGACTGTGCTGCCGCACAGCCGGATCCTGTGCATCCTACGGCTCTCGGCACCGGTCAAGCACGCTCGTACCCCATGGTTAAGCCATTTTGATGCCTCTCACCTCTCCACCATAGAGTTTTCCATCACCCGAGAGCCTGAAGGGCCCTTAACCATGGCTCCACGGCTTCATAACTGCCATATTTGCACACACGACCATGCTACCGCACGGTCGGTTCCAACGCATCCTATGGCTCCCGGCACTGAGTCAAGTATGCCCGTACGCCATGGTTAAGGCATTTTGACACCTCTGGCCTCTCTACCATAGCATTTGCCATTGCTCGAGAGCCTGAACGGCCCTTAACCTCGGCTCCATGGCTCTAGAACTGCCATATTTGCACACACGACTTTGCTGCCGCACGGCCGGTTTCTGCGCGTCCTATGGCTCCTCGCACCAAGTCAAGCATGCCCATGCGCCATGGTTAAGGCTTTTTGACACCTCTGGCCTCTCCACCACAGCGTTTATTGCTGCCCGAGAACCCGAATGGCCCTTAACCATGGCTCCACAGCTCTAGAACTGCCATATTTGCACACACGACTATGCTACTGCACAGCCGGTTCCTGCGTGTCCTACAGCTCTCGGCACGAGGTCAAGCACGACCGTATGCCATAGTTAAGGCGTTTTGATGCCTCTGGCCTCACCACCACAATGTTTGTCATCACCCGAGAGCCCGAACGGCCCTTAACAACATGCTCCTCCATGACTCCGTAACTTCCATATTTGCACGGACGACAGTTGTCGCCGCATGGCCGGCTCCCGTGCATCCTATGGCTCTCTTTAGACCGGGTCAAGCATGCCCATACGCCATGGTTAAGCCATTTTGATGCCTCTTACCTCTCCACCATAGAGTTTTCCATCACCCGAGAGCCCGAAGGGCCCTTAACCATGGCTCCACGGCTCCAAAACTGCCATATTTGCACACACAACCATGTTGCCGCACGGCCGGTTCCAACGTCGTCCTATGGCTCCCCCGGATCCGAGTCAAGCATGCCCGTACGCCATGGTTAAGGTATTTTGACATCTCTCGGCCTCGTTTTGACACCTCCGGCCTCTCCACCACAGCGTTTGTTGCCGCCCGAGAACCCGAATGGCCCTTAACCATGGCTCCACAGCTCTAGAACTGCCATATTTGCACACACGACTATGCTACCGCACAGCCGGTTCCTGCGTGTCCTACAGCTCTCGACACTAGGTCAAGCACGACCGTATGCCATGGTTAAGGTGTTTTGACGCCTCTGGCCTGACCACCACAATGTTTGTCATCACCCAAGAGCCCGAACAGCCCTTAACTACAGCTCCATGACTCCAGAACATCCATAATTGCACACACGACTGTGCTGCCGCACAGCCGGATCCTGTGCATCCTACGGCTCTCGGCACCGGGTCAAGCACACCCGTACACCATGGTTCAGCCATTTTGATGCCTCTCACCTCTCCACCATAGAGTATTTCATCACCCGAGAGCCTGAAGGGCCCTTAACCACAGCTCCACGGCTGTAAAACTACCATATTTGCACACACGACCATGCTGCCGCACGGTCGGTTCCAACGCGTCCTATGGCTCCCGGCACTAAGTCAAGCATGCCCGTACGCCATGGATAAGGCATTTTGACACCTCTGGCCTCTCTACCATAGCGTTTGCCGTCACTCGAGAGCCTGAACGGCCCTTAACCTCGGCTCCACGGCTCCAGAACTGCCATATTTGCACACACGATCATGCTGCCGCACGGTCGGTTCCGACGCGTCCTATGGCTCCCGGCACTAAGTCAAGCATGCTCGTACGCCATGGTTAAGGCATTTTGACACCTCTGGCCTCTCTACCATAGCATTTGCCGTTGCTCGAGAGCCTGAACGGCCCTTAACCTTGGCTCCACGGCTCTAGAACTGCCATATTTGCACACACGACTTTGCTGCCGCACGGCCGGTTCCTGCGCGTCCTACGGCTCCTCGCACCAAGTCAAGCACGCCCATGCGCCATGGTTAAGGCTTTTTGACACCTCTGGCCTCTCCACCACAGCGTTTGTTGCCGCCCGAGAACCCGAATGGCCCTTAACCATGGCTCCACAGCTCTAGAACTACCATATTTAATGTTTGTCATCACCCGAGAGCCCAAACGGCCCTTAACAATAGCTCCACGACTCCAGAACTTCCATATTTGCACACACGACTGTGCTGCCGCACGGCCGAATCCTGTGCATCCTACGGCTCTCGGCACCGGTTCAAGCACGCTCGTACCCCATGGTTGAGCCATTTTGATGCCTCTCACCTCTCCACCATGGTGTTTTCCATCACCCGAGAGCCTGAAGGGGCCTTAACCACGGCTCCACAGCTGCAAAACTGCCATATTTGCACACAAGACCATGCTGCCGCACGGTCGGTTCCAACGCGTCCTATGGCTCCCGACACTGAGTCAAGCATGGCCGTACGCCATGGTTAAGGCATTTTGACACCTCTAGCCTCTCTACCATAGCGTTTGCCATCGCTCGAGAGCCTAAACGGCCCTTAACCTCGGCTCCACGGCTCCGTAACCGCCATATTTGCACACACGACTTTGCCGCCGCACGGCTGGTTCCCTCGCGTCCTACGGCTCCCGGCACCAAGTAAAGCACGCCCATGCGCCATGGTTAAGGCATTTTGACACCTCCGGCCTCTCCAAAGATAGCATTTGTTGCCGCCCTCGAGAACCCGAATGGCCCTTAAACATGGCTCCACAGCTCTAGAACTACCATATTTGCACACACGACTATGCTACCGCACAGCCGGTTCTTGCATGTCCTACAGCTCTCGGCACTAGGTCAAGCATGACCGTATGCCATGGTTAAGGCATTTTAAAGCCTCTGTCCTTACCACCACAATGTTTGTCATCACCTGAGAGCCCGAACGACCCTTAACCACGCTCCATGACTCCGTAACTTCCATATTTGCACACACGACTGTGCTGCCGCACGGTCGGATCCTGTGCATCCTACGCCTCTCGGCACCGGTCAAGCATGCTCGTACCCCATGGTTAAGCCATTTTGATGCCTCTCACCTCTCCAACATAGAGTGTTCCATCACTCGAGAGCCTGAAGGGCCCTTAACCACAGCTCCACGGCTCCAAAACTGCCATATTTGCACACATGACCATGTTGCCGCACGGTCGGTTCCAACGCGTCCTATGGCTCCCGACACTGAGTCAAGCATGCCCGTACACCATGGTTAAGGCATTTTGACACCTCTGGCCTCTCTACCATAGTGTTTGCCATAGCTCGAGAGCCTGAATGGCCCTTAACCTCAGCTCCACGGCTCCAGAACTGCCATATTTGCACACACGACTTTGATGCCGCACGGCTGGTTCCTGCGCGTCCTACGGCTCCTGGCACCAAGTAAAGCACACCCATGCGCCATGGTTAAGGCATTTTGACACCTCTAGCCTCTCCAGCACAACGTTTGTTGTCGCCTAAGAACCCGAATGGCCCTTAACCATGGCTCCACAGCTCTAGAACTGCCATATTTGCACACACGACTATGCTACTGCACAACCGGTTCTTGCTTGTCCTACAGCTCTCGCCACAAGGTCAAGCATGACCGTATGCCATGGTTAAGGCATTTTGACGCCTCTGGCCTCACCACCACAATGTTTGTCATCACCTGAGAGCCCGAACGGCCCTTAACCACAGCTCCATGACTCCAGAACTTCCATATTTGCACACACGACTGTGCTGCCACACGGCCGGATCTTGTGCATCCTATGGCTCTCGGCTCCGGGTCAAGCATGCCCGTACACCATGGTTAAGCCATTTTGATGCCTCTCACCTCTCCACCATAGAGTTTTCCATCACCCGAGAGCCTGAAGGGCCCTTAACCACGGCTCCACGGCTCCAAAACTGCCATATTTGCACACACAACCATGTTGCTCCACGGTCGGTTCCAACACATCCTATGGCTCCCGGCACTGAGTCAGGCTTGCCCGTACACCATGGTTAAGGCATTTTGACATCTCTGGCCTCTCTACCATAGAATTTGACATAGCTCAAGAGCCTGAACAGCCCTTAACCTCGGCTCCACGGCTCCAGAACTGCCATATTTGCACACACGACTTTGCTGCCGCACGGCTGGTTCCTGCGCGTCCTACGGCTCCTGGCACCAAGTCAAGCATGCCCATGTGCCATGGTTAAGGTGTTTTGACACCTCTGGCCTCTCCAGCACAGCGTTTGTTTCCACCCAAGAACCTGAATGGCCCTTAACCATGGCTCCACAGCTCTAGAACTGCCACATTTGCACACACGACTATGCTACTGCACAGCCGATTCCTGCGTGTCCTACAGCTCTCGGCACTCGGTCAAGCACGACCGTATGCCATAGTTAAGGTGTTTTGATAACTCTGGCCTCACCACCACATTGTTTGTCATCACCCGAGAGCCCGAACGGCCCTTAACCACAGCTCTATGACTCCAGAACTTCCATATTTGCACACACGACTGTGCTGCCATACGGCTGGATCTTGTGCATCCTATGGCTCTCGGCACCGGATCAAGCATGCCCGTACACCATGGTTAAGCCATTTTGATGCCTCTCACCTCTCCACCATAGAGTTTTCCATCACCCGAGAGCCTGAAGGGCCCTTAACCACGGCTCCACGGCTCCAAAACTGCCATATTTGCACACACAACCATGTTGCCGCACGGTTGGTTCCAACGCATCCTATGGCTCCCGACACTGAGTCAAGCATGCCCGTACGCCATGGTTAAGGCATTTTGACATCTCTGGCCTCTCTACCATAGCGTTTGCCATAGCTCGAGAGCCTGAACATCCCATAACCTCGGCTCCACGGCTCCAGAACTGCCATATTTGCACACATGACTTTGCTGCCGCACGGCTGGTTCCTGCGCATCCTATGGCTCCGGGCACCAAGTCAAGCACGCCCATGTGCCATGGTTAAGGTGTTTTGACACCTCTGTCCTCTCTAGTACAGCGTTTGTTGCCGCCCGAGAACCCGAATGGCCCTTAACCTTGGCTCCACAGCTCTAGAACTGCCATATTTGCACACACGACTATGCTACCGCACAGCCGGTTCTTGCGTGTCCTACAGCTCTCGGTACTAGGTCAAGCATGACTGTATGCCATGGTTAAGGCATTTTGACACCTTTGGCCTCACCACCATAATGTTTGTCATCACCTGAGAGCCCGAACGGCCCTTAACAATAGCTCCACGACTCCAGAACTTACATATTTGCACACACGACTGTGCTGCCGCACAGCCGGATCCTGTGCATCCTACGGCTCTCGGCACCGGTCAAGCACGCTCGTACCCCATGGTTAAGCCATTTTGATGCCTCTCACCTCTCCACCATAGAGTTTTCCATCACCCGAGAGCCTGAAGGGCCCTTAACCATGGCTCCACGGCTCCATAACTGCCATATTTGCACACACGACCATGCTACCGCACGGTCGGTTCCAACGCGTCCTATGGCTCCCGGCACTGAGTCAAGCATGCCCGTACCCCATGGTTAAGGCATTTTGACACCTGTGGCATCTCTACCATAGCGTTTGCCATCACTCAAGAGCCTGAATGGACCTTAACCTCGGCTCCACGGCTCCAGAACTGCCATATCTGCAGACACGACTTTGCTGCCACACGGCCAGTTCCTAAACTTCCTACGGCGGCTCGCACCAAGTCAAGCACGCCCATGTGCCATGGTTAGGGCGTTTTGACACCTCTGGCCTCTCCACCAAAGCGTTTGTTGCCGCCCGAGAACCCGAATGGCCCTTAACCATGGCTCCACAGCTCTAGAACTGCCATATTTGCACACACGACTATGCTACTGCACAGCCGGTTCCTGCGTGTCCTACAGCTCTCGGCACGAGGTCAAGCACGACCGTATGCCATAGTTAAGGCGTTTTGATGCCTCTGGCCTCACCACCACAATGTTTGTCATCACCCGAGAGCCCGAACGGCCCTTAACAACAGCTCCATGACTCCAGAACTTCCATATTTGCACACACGACTGTGTTGCCGCATGGCCGGATCCTGTGCTTCCTATGGCTCTCGGCACCGGGTCAAGCATGCCGATACGCCATGGTTAAGCCATTTTGATGCCTCTTACCTCTCCACCATAGAGTTTTCCATCACCCGAGAGCCTGAAGGGCCCTTAACCACGGCTCCACGGCTCCAAAACTGCCATATTTGCACACACAACCATGTTGCCGCACGGTCGGTTCCAACGCGTCCTATGGCTCCCGGCACTGAGTCAAGCATGCCCGTACGCCATGGTTACGGTATTTTGACATCTCTGGCCTCGTTTTGACACCTCTGGCCTCTCCACCACAGCGTTTGTTGCCGCCCGAGAACTCGAATGGCCCTTAACCATGGCTCCACAGCTCTAGAACTGCCATATTTGCACACACGACTATGCTACCGCACAGCCGGTTCCTGCGTGTCCTACAGCTCTCGACACTAGGTCAAGCACGACCGTATGCCATGGTTAAGGTGTTTTGACGCCTCTGGCCTGACCACCACAATGTTTGTCATCACCCGAGAGCCCGAACAGCCCTTAACTACAGCTCCACGACTCAGTAACATCCATAATTGCACACACGACAGCCGCACAGCCGGATCCTGTGCATCCTACGGCTCTCGGCACCGGGTCAAGCACACCCGTACACCATGGTTCAGCCATTTTGATGCCTCTCACCTCTCCACCATAGAGTATTTCATCACCCGAGAGCCTGGAGGGCCCTTAACCACGGCTCCACGGCTGTAAAACTACCATATTTGCACACACGACCATGCTGCCGCACGGTAGGTTCCAACGCATCCTATGGCTCTCGGCACTAAGTCAAGCATGCCCGTACGCCATGGATAAGGCATTTTGACACATCTGGCCTCTCTACCATAGCGTTTGCCGTCGCTCGAGAGCCTGAACGGCCCTTAACCTCGGCTCCACGGCTCCAGAACTGCCATATTTGCACACACGACCATGCTGCCGCACGGTTGGTTCCAACGCGTCCTATGGCTCCCGGCACTAAGTCAAGCATGCTCGTACGCCATGACCGTACGGTTCCAACGCATCCTATGACTTGGTGCGAGGAGCCGTAGGACGCGAGAACCGGCCGTGCGGGGCAAAAGTCGTGTGTGCAAATATGGCGGTTCTAGAGCCGTGGAGCCAAGGTTCCGCCCAGAGGTGTCAAAATGCCTTAACCATGGCGTACGGCATGCTTGACTCGGTGGCCGGAGCCATAGGACGCGTTGAACCGACCGTGCGGCAAAGATGGTTGTGTGTGCAAGTATGGCAGCTTTGGAGCCATGGAGCCGTGGTTAAGGGCCCTTCAGCTCTTGGGTGATGGAAAACTCTATGGTGGAGAGGTGAGAGGCATCAAAATGGCTTAACCATGGGGTACGAGCGTGCTTGACCCGGTGCCGAGAGCCATAGGATGCACAGGATCCGGCCGTGCGGCAGGATAGTTGTGTGTGCAAATATGGAAGTTCTGGAGTCATAGAGCTATTGTTAATGGCCATTCATGCTTTCGGGTGATGACAAACATTGTGGTGGTGAGGCCAGAGGCGTCAAAATGCCTTAACCATGGCATACGGTCATGCTTGACCTAGTGCCGAGAGCTGTAGGACACGCAAGAATCGGCTGTGCGGTAGCATACACGTGTGTGCAAATATGGCAGTTCTAGAGCTGTGGAGCCATGGTTAAGTACCATTCGGGTTCTCAGGCAGCAACAAACTCTGTGCTGGAGAGGCCAGAGGTGTCAAAACGCCTTAACCATGGTGCATGGGCATGCTTGACTTGGTGCCAGGAGCCGTAGGACGCGCAGGAACCAGCCGTGCGGCAGCAAAGTCCTGTGTGCAAATATGGCAGTTCTGGAGTTGTGGAGCCGAGGTTAATGGCTGTTCAGGCTCCCGAGATATGGTAAACGCTATGGTAGAGAGGCCAGAGATGTCAAAATGCCTTAACCATGGCGTATGGGCATGCTTGACTCAGTGCTGGGAGCCATAGGACGCGTTGGAACCGACCATGCGGCAACATGGTTGTGTGTGCAAATATGGCAGTTTTGGAGCCATGGAGCCGTGGTTAAGGGCCCTTCAGGCTCTCGAGTGATGGAAAACTCTATGGTGGAGAGGTAAGAGGCATCAAAATGACTTAACCATGGCGTACGGGCATGCTTGACCCAGTGCCGAGAGCCACAGGATGCATAGGATCCGGCCGTGCGGCAAAGACAACGTGTGTGCAAATATGGAAGTTCTCGGAGTCATAGAGCCAGGGTTAAGGGCCGTTTGGGCTCTCGAGTGATGATAAACATTGTGGTGGTGAGGCTAGAGGCATCAAAACGCCTTTAACTATGGCATACGGTCGTGCTTGACCTAGTGCCGAGAGCTATAGGACACGCGAGGAATCGGGTCATGTGCGGAGCATAGTCATGTTTGCAAATATTGCAGTTCTAGAGCTGTGGAGCCAAGGTTAAGGGCCATTCAGGTTATCGGGTGGCAACAAACGCTGTGCTGGAGAGGCCAGAGGTGTCAAAATGCCTTAACCATGGCGCATGGGCGTGCTTGACTTGGTGCCAGGAGCCGTAGGACGCGCAGGAACCACCCGTTTGGCAGCACAGTCGTGTGTGCAAATATGGCAGTTCTGGAGCCTTGGAGCCGAGGTTAAGGGCCGTTCAGGCTCTCGAGCTATGGCAAACGCTATGGTAGAGAGGCCAAAGATGTCAAAATGTCTTAACCATGGCGTACGGGCATGCTTGACTCAGTGCCGGGAGCCATAGGACGCGTTGGAACCGACCGTGCGGCAACATGGTTGTGTGTGCAAATATTGCGGTTCCTAGAGTGGGAGCCATGGTTAAGGACCATTCTTGGGCGGCAACAAATGCTGTGGTAGAGAGGCGGGAAAATGCCTTAACCATGGTGCATGGGCATGCTTGACTTGGTGCGAGGAGCCATAGGACGCGCGCAGTGAACCGTCATGCGGCCGGCAAAGTCGTGTGTGCAAATATGGCGTTGGGCCGTGGACCCAATGTTAAGGGCCGTTCGGGCTCGCGAGTGACGGCAAACGCGCTATGGTAGAGAGGCCAGGGAGGTATCAAAATGCCTTAACCATGGCGTACGGCATGCTTGACTTCGTCTTAGGAGCCATAGGACCCGCGTTGCAACCGACGTGCGGCGGCATAGTCGTGTGTGCAAATATGGCGCTTTTGGAGCCGTGGGTGCCGTGGTTATGGGCCCTTCATGCTCTCGGGTGATGGAAAACTCTATGGTGGAGAGGTGAGAGGCATCAAAATGGCTTAACCATGGGTGCGGCATGCTTGACACGGTGCCAAGAGCCGTAGGATGCACAGATCCGGCCGTGCGGGGCAAGACGTCGTGTGTGCAAATATGGAAGTTGAGTCATAGAGTGCGTGGTTAAGGGCCGTTTGGGCTCGGGTGATGACAAACATTGTGGTGGTGAGGCCAGAGGCGTCAAAACGCCTTAACTATGGCATACACGGTCATGCTTGACCTAGTGCCGAGAGTCAGAGGACACGCAGAACCTACTGCGGTAGCATAGTCGTGTGTGCAAATATGGCGGTTCTAGAGCCGTGAGCCATGGTTAAGGGCCATTCGGGTTCTCGGCGGCAACAAACGCTTGGCCGGAGAGGCTAGAGGTGTCAAAATGCCTTAACCATGGCACATGGGCGTGCTTGACTTGGTGCGAGCGGCCATAGGATGCGTAGGAACCGCCGTGTGGCAGCAAAGTCGTGTGTGTGCAAATATGGCGCTTACGGAGCCGTGGAGCCGAGGTTAAGGTCCATTCGTGCTCTAGAGCGATGGCAAACGCTATGGTAGAGATGCCGTGGAGGTATCAAAATGCCTTAACCATGGTGTACGGGCATGCTTGACTCGTCGGCCGAGCCATAGGACGCGTTGAACCGGCCAGGTGCGGCAACATGGTTGTATGTGCAAATATGGCAGTTTTGGAGCCGTGGAACCGTGGGTTAAGGGCCCTTCGAGCTCTCGGGATGGAAAACTCTATGGTGGAGAGGTGAGAGGCATCAAAATGGCTTAATCATGGGGTACGGCGTGCTTGACCGGTGCCGAGAGCCATAGGATGCACGTGATCCCGTGCGGCAAAGCACGGTGTGTGCAAATATGGAAGTTCTGGAGTCGTGGAGCTATGGTTAAGGGCCGTTCGGGCTCTCGGGTGATGACAAACATTGTGGTGGTGAGGCTAGAGGCATCAAAATGCCTTAACCATGGCATACGGTCGTGCTTGACCTAGTGCCGAGAGCTGTAGGACACGCAAGAACCGGCTGTGCGGTAGCATAGTCGTGTGTGCAAATATGGCAGTTCTAGAGATGTGGAGCCATGGTAAGGGCCATTCAAGTTATTGGGCGGCAACAAACGCTGTGCTGGAGAGGCCAGAGATATCAAAACGCCTTAACCATGGCGCATGGGCATGCTTGACTTGGTGCCGGGAGCCGTAGGACGCGCAGGAACCAACCGTGCGGCGGAAAGTCGTATGTGCAAATATGGCGCTTAAGCCGTGGAGCCGAGGTTAAGGGCCGTTCAGGCTCTTGAGCTATGGCAAATGCTATGGTAGAGAGGCCGAAAATGTCAAAATGCCTTAACCATGGCGTACGGGCATGCTTTGACTCCGTGCCGGGAGCCATGGACGCAGAACCGACCGTGCAACATGGTTGTTGTGCAAATATGGCAGTTTTGGAGCCGTGGAGCCGTGGTTAAGGGCCCTTCGGGCTCTTGGGTGATGGAAAACTCTATGGTGGAGATTTGAGAGGCATCAAAATGGCTTAACCATGGGGTACGGCGTGCTTGACCCGGCGGAGAGCCATAGGATGCACAGATCCGGCCGTGCGGCGGCAAGACAACAGGTGTGCAAATATGGAAGTTCCGGGAGTTATGGAGACAGTGGTTAAGGGCCGTTTGGGCTCTCGGGTGATGACAAACATTGTGGTGGTGAGGCTAGCAGGCATCAAAATGCCTTAACTATGGCATACGGCCGTGCTTGACCTAGTGCCGAGAGCCGTAGGACACGCAGAACCGGCACGTTGTGCGGCATAGTCGTGTGTGCAAATATGGCGCTTCTAGAGCTTGTGGAGCCATGGTTAAGGGCCATTCGGGTCTCCAGCGGCAACAAACGCTTGGTGGAGAGGCTAGAGGTGTCAAAATGCCTTAACCATAGCGCATGGGCATGCTTGACTTGGTGCGAGGAGCCGTAGGATGCGTAGGAACCGCCGTGTGGCGACAAAGTCGTGTGTGCAAATATGGCGGTTACGAGCCATGGAGCCGAGGTTAGGTCCATTTAGGCTCTGAGCAATATGGCAAACGCACATGGTAGAGATGCCGAGGTGTCAAAATGCCTTAACCATGGTGTACGGGCATGCTTGACTCAAGGTCGGGAGCCATAGGACGCGTTGGAACCGGCCGTGCGGGGCAAAGATGGTCGTATGTGCAAATATGGCGCTTATGGAGCCGTGGAGCCATGGTTAGGGGCCCTTCAGGCTCTTGGGTGATCGAAAACTCTATGGTGGAGAGGTGAGAGGCATCAAAATGGCTTAACCATGGGAATGCGTGCTTGACCGGTGCGAGAACCAGATGCACAGATCCGGCCGTGCGGCGAAGACAACAGGTGTGCAAATATGGAAGTTCTCGAGTCGTGGAGCTATTGTTAAGGGTCGTTCGGGCTCTCGTGATGACAAACATTATGGTGGTGAGGCCAGGGCATCAAAATGCCTTAACCATGGCATACGGCCGTGCTTGACCTAGTACCGAGAGTCGTAGGACACGCAAGAACCTACTGTGCGGTAGCATAGTCGTGTGTGCAAATATGGCGCTTCTAGAGCCGTGGAGCCAAGGTTAAGGGCCATTCGGGTTCTCGGAGTCGTAACAAATGCTGTGGTGAGAGGCCAGAGGTGTCAAAACACCTTAACCATGGCATATGGTCGTGCTTGACTTGGTGCCAGGAGCCATAGGACGCGTAGGAACCGGCCGTGCGGCAGCAAAGTCGTGTGTGCAAATATGGCAGTTCTAGAGCCGTGGAGCCGAGGTTAAGGGCCATTCAGGCTCTCGAGCTATGGCAAACGCTATGGTAGAGAGGCTAGAGATGTCAAAATGCCTTAACCATGGCGTACGGGCATGCTTGACTCAGTGCCGGGAGCCATAGGATGCGTTGGAACCGACCGTGCAGCAACATGGTTGTGTGTGCAAATATGGCAGCTTTAGCCGTGGAGCCATGGTTAAGGGCCCTTCGGGCTCTTGGGTGATGGAAAACTCTATGGTGGAGAGGTGAGAGGTAGGCATCAAAATGGCTTAACCATGGTGTACGGCATGCTTGACCCTTGCCGGGAGCCATAGGATGCACAAGATCTAGCCGTGTGGCAAAGACGTGTGTGCAAATATGGAAGTTCTCGAGTCATGGAGCATGGTTAAGGGCCGTTCGGCCTCTCGGGTGATGTCAAACATTGTAATGGTGAGGCGAGTTATCAAAACACCTTAACTATGGCATACGGTCGTGCTTGACCTAGTGCCGAGAGCCGTAGGACACGCAAGAATCGGGCCAGGCGGGGTAGCATAGTCGTGTGTGCAAATATGGCGGTTCTAGAGCCGAAGTCGAGCCATGGTTAAGGGCCATTCGGGTTCTCGGGTGGCAACAAACGCTGTACTAGAGAGGCCGAGGTGTCAAAATGCCTTAACCATGGTGCATGGGCGTGCTTTACGTGGTGCCGGGATCCGGGGACGCGAGGAACCCGTGCGGCGGCAAAGAAATCGTGTGTACAAATATGGCGGTTCGGAGCCGTGGAGCCGAGGTTAAGGGCCGTTCGGGCTCTCGCAGCGACGGCAAACGCTATGGTAGAGAGGCCGGAGGTGTCAAAATGCCTTAACCATGGCGTACGGGCATGCTTGACTCGATGTCGGGAGCCATAGGACGCGTTGGAACCGACCGTGCGGCGGCATGGTCGTGTGTGCAAATATGGCGGTTTGGAGCCGTGGTTAAGGGCCCTTCGGGCTCTCGGGTGATGGAAAACTCTATGGTGGAGAGGTGAGAGGCATCAAAATGGCTTAACCATGGGGTACGAGCATGCTTGACCGGTGCCGAGAGCCGTAGGATGCACAGGATCCGGCCGTGCGGCAGCACAGTCGTGTGTGCAAATATGGAAGTTCTGGAGTCGTGGAGCTATTGTTAAGGGCCGTTCGGGCTCTCAGGTGATGACAAACATTATGGTGGTGAGGCCGGAGACATCAAAATGCCTTAACCATGGCATACGGTCGTGCTTGACCTAGTGCCGAGAGGCACTGTAGGACACGCAAGAACCGGCACGTGCGGTAGCATAGTCGTGTGTGCAAATATGGCGGTTCTAGAGCTGTGGGAGCCATGGTTAAGGGCCATTCGGGTTCTCGGCCGGCAACAAACACTTGGTTTGGAGAGGCCGGAGGTGTCAAAACACCTTAACCATGGCACATGGGCATGCTTGACTTGGTGCCGGGAGCCGTAGGACGCGGGAACCGGCCGTGCGGCAAAGCAAAGTCGTGTGTGCAAATATGGCGGTTACGGGAGCCGTGGAGCCGAGGTTAAGGGCTGTTCAGGAGCTCCTCGAGCTACGGCAAACGCTATGGTAGAAAGGCCGGAGATGTCAAAATGCCTTAACCATGGCGTACGGGCATGCTTGACTCGGTCTTGGGAGCCATAGGACGCGTTTGGAACCCCACCGTGCAACAACATGGTTGTGTGTGCAAATATGGCAGTTTTGGAGCCGTGTAACCGTGGTTAAGGGCCCTTCGGGCTCTCGGGTGATGGAAAACTCTATGGTGGAGAGGTGAGAGGCATCAAAATGGCTTAACCATGGCGTACGGGCATGCTTGACCGGTCCGAGAGCCATAGGATGCACAGATCCGCCGTGCGGCAGCACGGTCGTGTGCAAATATGGAAGTTACGGAGTCATGGAGCTGTGGTAAGGGATGTTCGGGCTCTCCGGTGATGACAAACATTGTGGTGGTGAGGCCAGTGGCGTCAAAACGCCTTAACTATGGCATACGGTCGCGCTTGACCTAGTGCCGAGAGCTATATGACACGCAGGAACCGGCTGTGCGGTAGCATCGTCGTGTGTGCAAATATTGTAGTTCTAGAGCCGTGGAGCCATGGTTAAGGGCCATTCGGGTTCTCGGGGGCGGCAACAAGCGCTGTGGTGGAGAGCTGAGGTATCAAAACGCCTTAACCATGGTGCATGGGGGTGCTTGACTTGGTGCGAGCCGAGGACGCGTAGGAACCGGCCGTGCGGCGGCAAAAGTCGTGTGTGCAAATATGGCAGTTACGAGCCGAGCCGAGGTTAAGGGCCGTTCAGGCTCTCAAGCGACGGCAAACGCTATGGTAGAGAGGCCGGATGGTGTCAAAATGCCTTAACCATGGCGTACGGGCATGCTTGACTCGGTGTAGGGAGCCATAGGACGCGTTGGAACCGACCGTGCAGCGGCATGGTCGTGTGTGCAAATATGGCGGTTTGGAGCCGTGGAGCCGTAGTTAAGGGCCCTTCGGGCTCTCGGGTGATGGAAAACTCTATGGTGGAGAGAGTGAGAGGCATCAAAATGGCTTAACCATGGGGTACGAGCGTGCTTGACCCGGTGCCGAGAGCCGTAGGATGCACAGGATCCGGCCATGCGGCAAAGACACGGTCGTGTGTGCAAATATGGAAGTTACGGAGTCATGGAGCTATTGTTAAGGGCCGTTCGGGCTCTCGGGTGATGACAAACATTGTGGTGGTGAGGCTAGAGGCATCAAAATGCCTTAGCCATGGCATACGGTCATGCTTGACCTAGTGCCGGGAGCCGTAGGACACGCAAGAACCGGGGCACGCGGTAGCATAGTCGTGTGTGCAAATATGGCAGTTCTAGAGCTTTGGAGCCATGTTTAAGGGCCATTCGGGTTCTCGGACGGCAACAAACGCTGTGCTTGGAGAGAGGCCAGGTGTCAAAACGCCTTAACCATGGCGCATGGGCGTGCTTTACTTGGTGCCGGAGCCGTAGGGACGCGTTGAAACTAGCCGTGCGTGCGGCAAGTCGTGTGTGCAAATATGGCGGTTACGAGCCGTGGAGCCAAGGTTAAGGGACGTTCGAGGCTCTCGAGCTATGGCAAATGCTATGGTAGAGAGGCCGAAATGTCAAAATGCCTTAACCATGGCGTACGGGCATGCTTGACTCAGTGTCGGGAGCCAGAGGACACGTTGGAACCGATCGTGTGGCAACATGGTTGTGTGTGCAAATATGGCAGTTTTGCAGCCGTGGAGCCATTGTTAAGGGCCCTTCGGGCTCTTGGGTGATGGAAAACTCTATGGTGGAGAGGTGAGAGGCATCAAAATAGCTTAACCATGGCGTACGGGCATGCTTGACCTGGTGCCTACAGAGCCATAGGATGCAGGGATCCGGCCGTGCGGCGGCACGGTCGTGTATGCAAATATGGAAGTTCGGAGTCGTGAGAGCTGTTGTTAAGGGCCGTTCGGGCTCTCGGGTGATGACAAACATTGTGGTGGTGAGGCCAAAGGCATCAAAACGCCTTAACTATGGCATACGGTCGTGCTTGACCTAGTGCCGAGAGCAATAGGACACGCAGAACCGTCAGGCGGTAGCATAGTCATGTGTGTAAATATGGCGCTTCTAGAGCCGTGGAGCCATGGTTAAGGGCCATTCGGGTTCTCAAGCGAACAAACACCGGTGTGGAGAGGCCGTGAGGTGTCAAAATTCCTTAACCATGGCGCATGGGCGTGCTTGACTTGGTGCGAGGAGCCGTAGGACGCGCAGGAACCGCCGTGCGGCAAGAAAAGTCTTGTGTGCAAATATGGCAGTTACGGAGCCGTGGAGCCGAGGTTAAGGGCCGTTCAAGCTCTCGAGCAATGGCAAACGCTATGGTAGAGAGGCCGAGAGGTGTCAAATGCCTTAACCATGGCGTACGGGCATGCTTGACTCCGTGGGAGCCATAGGACGCGTTGGTACCGGCCATGCGGCAGATGGTCGTGTGTGCAAATATGGCAGTTTTGGAGCCGTGCGGCGTGGTTAAGGGCCCTTCGGCTCTCGGGTGATGGAAAACTCTATGGTGGAGAGGTGAGAGGCAACAAAATGGCTTAACCATGGGGTATGAGCATGCTTGACCCGGATGCCGGGAGCCGTAGGATGCACAGGATCCGCCGTGCGGCAGAAGACGTGTGTGCAAATATGGAAGTTCTCGGAGTCGTGGAGCTATTGTTAAGGGCCGTTCGGGCTCTCGGGTGGTGACAAACATTGTGGTGGTGAGGCCCGAGGCATCAAAATGCCTTAACCATGGCATACGGTCATGCTTGACCTAGTGCCGAGAGCGTTGTAGGACACGCAAGAACCGCACCAGGCGGTAGCATAGTCGTGTGTGCAAATATGGCGCTCTAGAGCTGTGGAGCCATGGTTAAGGGCCATTCGGGTTCTCGGGCGGCAACAAACGCTGTGGGGGAGAGGCCGAGGTGTCAAAACGCCTTAACCATGGCGCATGGGCGTGCTTTACTTGGTGCCGGAGCCGTAGGACGCGCGAAACCCCGTCAAGGCAAAAGAAAGTCGTGTGTGCAAATATGGCGCTTACGGGAGCCGTGAGCCGAGGTTAAGGGACGTTCGTGCTCGAGCTATGGAAAATGCTATGGTAGAGAGGCAAGAGGTGTCAAAATGCCTTAACCATGGCGTACGGCATGCTTGACTCAATGTCGGGAGCCATAGGACGCGTTTGAACCGACCAGTGCGACAACAACATGGTTGTGTGTGCAAATGTGGCGCTTTTGGAGCCGTGGAGCCGTGGTTAAGGGCCCTTCGGGCTCTCGGGTGATGGAAAACTCTATGGTGGAGAGGTGAGAGGCATCAAAATAGCTTAACCATGGTGTACGGCATGCTTGACCCGCGTCCGAGAGAGCCATAGGATGCACAGATCCGAGATCCGGCAAAGACGTGTGTGCAAATATGGAAGTTCTGAGTCATGAGCTATGGTTAAGGGCCGTCGGGCTCTCGGTGATGACAAACATTATGGTGGTGAGGCCAAGGCATCAAAACACCTTAACTATGGCATACGGTCGTGCTTGACCTAGTGCCGAGAACCGGTAGGACACGCAGGAACCGGCTGAGGCGGTAGCATAGTCGTGTGTGCAAATATGGCGCTTCTAGAGCTGTGGAGCCATGGTTAAGGGCCATTCGGGTTCTCGAGCCGCAACAAACGCTGTGGGTGCGGAGAGGCCCGAGGTGTCAAAATGCCTTAACCATGGCACATGGGCGTGCTTGACTTGTGCGAGGAGCCGTAGACGCGCAGGAACCGGCCGTGCGGCAAAGAAAGTCGTGTGTGCAAATATGGCGCTCGAGCCGTGGAGCCGAGGTTAAGGGCCATTCGGGCTCTCGAGCGATGGCAAACGCTATAGTAGAGAGGCCGGTGTCACAATGCCTTAACCATGGCGTACGGGCATGCTTGACTTAGTGCTAGGAGCCATAGGACGCGTTTGAACCGACCTGCGGCAACATGGTCGTGTGTGCAAATATGGTTGTTTTTGGAGCCGTGGAGCCGTGGTTAAGGGCCCTTCGGGCTCTCGGGTGATGGAAAACTCTATGGTGGAGAGGTGAGAGGCATCAAAATGGCTTAACCATGGGGTACGGCATGCTTGACCCGGTGCCGAGCCGAGGATGCACAGATCCGACGTCGTGGCGGGCAAAGACAAGTCGTGTGTGCAAATATGGAAGTTCGGAGTCATGTTGTTAAGGGCCGTCGGGCTCTCTAGGATGACAAACATTGTGGTGGTGAGGCCAGAGGCGTGAAAACGCGTTAACTATGGCATACGGTCGTGCTTGACCTAGTGCCGAGAGCCAGGATACGCAGAACCGGCCGTGCGGTAGCATAGTCGTGTGTGTAAATATGGCGGTTCTAGAGCCGGGAGCCATGGTTAAGGGCCATTCGAGGTTCTCGAGCCGCAACAAACACTAGGCCGGAGAGGCCGAGGTGTCAAAATGCCTTAACCATGGCGCATGGGCGTGCTTTGACTTGGTGCGACGAGCCGTAGGACGCGCAAGAACCGCCGTGCGGCGGCAAAGTCGTGTGTGCAAATATGGCGGTTACGAGCCGTGAGCCGAGGTTAAGGGCCATTCGGGCTCGGCTATGGCAAACACTATGGTAGAGAAGCCAGATTTGTCAAAATGCCTTAACCATGGTGTACGGGCATGCTTGACTCAGTGCCAGGAGCCATAGGACGCGTTTGAACCGACGTGCGGCACCATGGGATTGTGTGTGCAAATATGGCGCTTTTGGAGCCGTGAGCCGTGGTTAAGGGTCCTTCGTGCTCTCGGGTGATGGAAAACTCTATGGTGGAGAGGTGAGAGGCATCAAAAGGCTTAACCATGGCGTACGGCGTGCTTGACCTAGTGTCGAGAGCCGTAGGATGCATGATCCGGCGGGTGCGGCGGCACGGTCGTGTGTGCAATTATGGATGTTCTAGAGTCGTGAGCTTCTAGTTAAGGGCCATTCGGGCTCTCGGGTGAGGACAAACATTGTGGTGGTGAGGCCGGGGGTGTGAAAATGCCTTAACCATGGCATACGGTCATGCTTGACCTAGTTTCGAGAGCCGTAGGATACGCGAGAACCGGCTGTGCGGTAGCATAGTCATGTGTGCAAATATGGCGGTCTAGAGTCAGGAGCC
>JAENPR010002269.1:0-65343 GCA_018135685.1 Themeda triandra | reverse complement strand
TGTGCACTTAAGAAAATCGACTCGACTGTGCAACAATATAGGCGCGCATATCAATCAGCCAATTTACATGTGCAAGGCCATGGTAATAAAGAAGAATAGGACAGAGTTGCCAATATAAATGTACGGTACTAAGAAAATATAAAAAATGATTATAGGGTGATTTGAAAATAGTTTGTGACTGTTGATGCAAAATTGGCTTCTATATTTTAGGAGCTAGATTTGAAAAACTATTAGACACACTCAACAAATGTGCTTCAAAAAAATTTTTATCTACTTGAAAAACTCATTAGTTTAGCAAATTTATTTTGTATAAACTATCGGATATGCTCTACAAGAAGTAAATAAATGTTTGCTTAAGATAGGTTTTAACGTAACTGAACTTAGTTACATTCATTAACAAATTGATAATTCATGTGTTTCTTTTGCTAAGATATGATAGCAGCTTTTGAAAAATTTCGGTTTAATTTGAAGATAAAATTGTAGATTCTGCAATCTTTCTGTACGTAAAAACCATTTTGAGCAACTCGGCTAACGTCTGAAACAAAAACTCACCAAATCAACTTAAATAACGAGTAGCAAAGCTCCAGGGCCCAACATGGGAAGATGTAAACAGTTGACATGGCCTGAATATATATGGATCACTTACACAGGATTTGAAAATTCACTTGATGTGTATCCCCAGCCCCAATCCAGCTTGATAATACCTCTATAATAAGAGGGATGCAAGGAAAAACGGATGTAATAATAATGCCGACTAATGTGTATAGGAGATTGACAACATTGTCAGGCAAAATTTGAAAGATGGGTAAAAGTGCACAGGCATATACTTTCTATACCTCTGGTGAAACAGTTAAGGTGCTGCGGTACACATAAACTGTACAATTCATGATTACACATATCACAGGGCATGAACCCGATGGAAAACAACATGGCAATTCTTTTTTACACATAGCATCATATATTTTATGCTTCACATGTTTGAGGTTGAGCAAAATAATACAGCTATGAACATATCGAATGTGGTGCCGAAAACATTAGTCATGTGCATTTGGATTGTCAAGCATTGATCACCAAAATGGATTCAATCTGATACCATTCAGAATTAATGGAACTAGTGCAAATATGCCCTGCAAAAAGAACTCTGTTATAATTTTACAACCAATTAAAACATAAATAAGAAGAAAATAATATTATTCTTGAATCAAAGGTTGTCAATAGCATGACATGCCCTAGTGCAGATTTGGCATAGGCTATGAATGTTCCATCGAAACCCACTCTTTTTTTTTTTTTAGAAAAAAAGAATTAGGTACTCCCTTCACTCCAAATTGTAAGTCATTCTATAGCATTTCTAGATAAATAGCTTTTTACTATGGGTGTATTTGATTTTGTTTCTCTAATAAGCTTGTCTAGAAAAATAATCGAGGATAGCCTAAGCCTGTCCAAGTCAACCAGGATTTGTGTTTGGTTGTCATATGCCAGCTTGGCCTGTATTTGTTAGATCTCTCTCTCTCTCTCTCTCTCTCTCTCTCTCTCTCTCTCTTTTGTTGGGTACATTCACCTCTTTTTTTGTGATGGTGACCTTAACTCCATCGTGTTGGTTGTCTTCCTTCATCATCACTCACTGGTGCTATGAGGCTGCCTCCTCTCCGGTTGCTTACATCTCACGATCTCTCTCTCTCTCTCTCTGTATGCGTCGCCAAGACATCCGCCAGCCTTCCTCCTACCAATTGCTTGCATCTCCGAAGCTATCTGTCTCTGCTTCATTTTTCTCTATGACCTGCTATCCTCATCTCTGAATCCAGCCAAGGTGCTCTCGTCCTACGAATCCAGCAAAGGATCAAGCACGCTAGTAATCTCCACCTCAATTTCTCTTGCACTCTATGCTCTTCTCCTCAAATCAGAGTACAATTCACACATCATCCACTACCTAGTGAACTAGCGATGCACAGGGTGCACGGGCCGCGGTCGCCAATGAGGTGGAGGGCACATCAGCACTGGCAGGCTCGACCCCGCTGCTACTGATGTGCTGCTGGTGGACCCACACAGCCATGGTGTGGGCGCACCTGCAGGCATAACCCTTCAGTGAACAAGCTGCTGGAGTGCATCCTCTATAGCCACGATCTCAGTTTGCGTAGCGCCCTCGTGGAGGTTTGGTGCAGAGCATCTTGGCACCGCCACTGCTAGTGGCAGCTGCCGCAGGCATCACAACAAGAGGGAGGTGACAGAATCCTTCTGAGTTCTGACCATTAGCACAAGCCAGGCTTCCTAGAAACAGCCGATTCTCTTATCCCCAACAAGCCTGGCCAAAGGGTACTTCTTGCACTAGGTAAAGCCTGGCAAGGAGCATGGAACAGGTAACCGAACAACCTTATGGTGCTTTTGGCAATCACAGAATCACTACCTATGTATCTGCTAGAAATATTTATATCTAGGTACATAGCGAAAGCTAAGCACCTATGAAAAGCCAGAACAGACTTACAATTTTGAACGGAGGGGGTACATCATAAAACACATGTAGCCTAATAGTACTGTGGACTGGAGTCATACCAAGCATTCAACTAGGTAGGAACATAACAGGAACACCCAGATATTAATAATTCAACATCAAGGAAGATATGCTTATGATGACTACTATCAATTTTGTCCAAACCCACTAGTAACAAGAGATACCCATTGATTTAATTGTAGCCTAATACCCGGCAACAGTACAGATGGTCTATTTAAATTGTAGGATGCAAGAGCGCAAAATTATATCAATACATAAGCATATTTATCACACATACAACAATGACTAGAGAACACTTCAGCATGAAGAACATGTAAGAACTCTCTTTTGTTATTTAGTTTAGCAACTGCGGTACTTACAGCAATGGTGCATGCAATCAATCCAGGCTTCTCTCTGTGGTCCAAAGCAACAAAGAAAAGAAGGAACGCGCCAGCATACCAGGGGATTGCCGCCAAGAAGAACCCCAATAAGAACCTTCAATAGAATACAGAACCTTCAATAAGACATTGTATTTTGGGGGGGGAAAATGTTTGCAAAAATAAAGGATAAATGTTGCACATGAGCAGATTTACTGCAAGAGACAATAGACTTGCACAAATTCTTACAGAACTAAGTTAGTGATGCCACAAAGCATCACACCAACTATGCCATGTGGATTAGACTTGCACAAATTCTTACAGAACTAAGCTAGTGATGCCACAAAGTATCACACCAACTATGTCATGTGGATTCGGCAGACAGCAGTACTCCTGTAGGTGCAAGCACACCAATGCACCGAACGAGCGTGGCCAAGCATGCCAAACGCTGTGAGGGCCACTTTGTGGGCCTTAATCCTAGGAGATATTAGCTCTTAGTTTGTTAGCCCTTGAGATGTTCATTTAAAAAAATTGTCTGAGACAAAGGTAAAGCGATAGACGATATCCTTCTCATATATCTCCTTCCTCTAAGATAAGGCACAGAGGGGAAAAACTTCACCCCGATCCCGACCATGAGTACCCCCTACATAGTCAGGGTGTGCTGCTGCTACTATCTGTGCCCCCATCACGCCACAACATCTGTATCAGGTTGGACAGGAAACCAATCCGGAGTTCCATATCCTCGCTTGACGCCAAGATTGACCGCAACTCACAGGCCATTCAACGCCTAGAAACAATGATCATCACTGCTATACACCGAGACCTCGGACAGCCACACCTAGACGGGCGAGCACCACAAAAGTAAAACATGATATAACACCTCACGTCCAAAAACTGCTCATATGGCCCAGCTCCACACATGGAATGGGTCTGCATACGCGTAGCACCTCTCTTACACTTTCTACTCGCTTCATGTAAAATGGTTAACTTGGAAATGCTGCGTTTGGAACCACAAGGATTATAAGCTGTTACTAAACCCACTAACTACAACTCATGTGCCACATGGGTCACATGGGCCAACAAGTCAACTACTATAGGCTTCTAACGGGCCCAGTTTGGTCACACAGGCATGCAGGTTTGGGTGCTCCTGGGTGCTGTTCGACGAAATGCTTAGATGGGGGATGTTGCTCAGTTTGGTTATGCACAATATTCTTCCTGATGCATGCTGGTACCAGGGAGTTCCGGTCAAGGCTCAGGAGGTGTGGGATCAGATGGTAGCTACTCAATTGTCAGCAATTTGTACATACAAGATTGAATTTTTCAATTTTTGTACATCTTCAACAGCTGATGGTTCAGAGACTGATCATCAATCTGTACTTTATATTATCTAAAAATGATATTTGTATTGTGTCTCCATATATCAATAGGGTTGGGTCCACACATCAATGTGGACAGCAGGTTGGTGCACAACATCTACAGAATGGGTGAACTCGGGGCTCGCCTTCGGTGCACACTGGTTCGACGGAATGCTGGATCGCCAGTCCATGCGCCTCACCAGCGTCGTATGGCCATCAGCATTCCGACAAAGTGATATTGGTGGTAATCTCTATATAGTCTGGCATGGATTACCGTGTACCATTTTCTCTCTATCCAATTGAATCCCTAAAAGGTTTCAGATCCTTATGAAAATTCATTTGTGGCAGTGGTGCCTAGCACGAAGGGAAGGAAGAGCATGCTGAAGCTGCCTGAGAGGATGGTGATGAGCTTTTGCAGCGGTGTCAAACACCCAATGACCCAAAGGCAGAGGGGAGGGAACCATGGTGTTCCTGCTATAACAGAGACTTGGTATCTCATTCAAACTTTTAGTTTTAGCTTGCAAAGTTGTAAGCAAACCTAAATCCTGTCAAAATTGACGAGGTGTACTCCACGACCTCTGCTTCGGGCCAATAAAGCGAACAAACAAGTATTCAAAGTAAAATTGGATCTACAAGAGTTTACTTAGTGTTCCAGTTACCCCCAACCAAACGCCAATTCAGTTGGCTCATTCGATTGCCCCAAACAAAACAAAACAAAACAAAACATGGCGTGCAGTATTAGCTGGATCCGTGTCTCGTTGGTACACAGAGCGAGCACTCACAGAAACCAGCCGACGCCGGCGCCGCAGAAGGGTAGGGGCGGCTCTCGGATGGGGACGCCCACGCTCTCCACGAAGACCTGCTGCTGGACGGCGCTCGGGAAAGCGACGAAGCCCTGCTGGCCGCCGAACCCTGAGCGCCAATCAACGAAGACAGACAGAAGCATCGAGGGGTCATATCTCAAAACCAGAAGGGGGCGAGATCGAATCGAGGATAATGGCGCCGGGACAAGGAGCAACCACCCACCGGTCGGGGAGGCATGCCGGTAGTCGTGGCAGGCGGCGGCGCCTACGACGGGCGGCGGCGGCGCCGGCTGGAACGGCTGGGGGAAGGTGCCGTAGCCGTGAGGGTATCCGAGAGGGTTCGCGGCGGCGGCGGGAGCAGGGATGGGGATGGGGTCTGCGACGGGAGCTTTGTGGTGGTGGGGTGCTGCTTGGCCTCTTGCATCGCCTCGCCTCAGTGGTGGAAGCCGGATGGATAGGCGGAGGCCGGAGACGCAGGATCTGGAGGGAAGGTTTGCGCGCGGTGGAAGCCGGATAGGCCGCCGACAACGACGGCGAGGACGACGCGGCGGCGCTCGGCGGGCGGGACCGGACGAGCAAGCTCAGAGGAGAGAAGAGACGGGAGCAGAAGATGACCTGACAAGTGGGCCTCACCTTCGGGTTGACTCCAACGCACAATCAGTGGCCCGGCGGTTTTGGGAGCAAACGCGGTTTTTGACAGGTGGCAAGTTGCCACGTCTGCATCCCCAAACGTGGGCGCGAGATCTGGTCGATCCGGTTGCTCAGATAGGACTCGTGCGATCTTTGATCTGCGGCAGCTCTGTCACCCGGTCGCTCAGAAGGGTAGACCGAGAGCGGTAGAGCAATGGCGTCGACCACAGCAAGGGTGGACTGGACTAAATGTGATGTCGATGCCGCCTTCTTTGCTAATGAACGACGAGGTGAGAGTGTAGTAGTGATTAGGGATCATGAAGGTCAAGCTTGCGGGGGGCAAAGCGCAATGGTATGATATGACCACGGCCTCAAACGCTCTGGTTGCCGAGGCAATGTCATGTGTGATGGAGTGCGCTTCACCATTGTCAAGGGTGTGGAGCGGCTGCAACGGGAGACAGATTGTCAAATATACTTGTGAACCAGTGGAAGCATCATCCTAGCTTCACGACCGAACTCTGAAGTCAGAGCCCTTCTACAACAATTCTTTGAACTAAGTCGAAGTTTCTTTTATTTCTCTTTGTTTATGCTAGTCGAACTTGTAAGCTCATAAATGTGTCGTTCTAAACTGGTGGAGCAGTGGCTTGTACCATCACCAGGCCTATGGGGTATTTTAGATGCATATTGTAACCAACGGTGAAGTGAAGGCACCAGTCTAGACACCACTAATAATGTCCTGTTCACAAGTCACGACTGAATTTCTTTTCTGCCTTGCACCATCAGGGTGGAATCTGCGTTGGCAAGTGTGATGTTCAGTTTCAGAGTGGTCAGTTTCAGAGTTCGAACGGAGGGAGAGTAAGTTTCAGAATTGCCAGCTCTGCTAGCTGCTCCTGCACTTTATCTCCTGCTATCACTTATCAGTAGTTATCGTCTTGCACTGCTTCTGAAAATTAATGAACGAACCAAGTGCGATGTTCATCAGACTTTATGTGTCATTCATTACTTGAGAAGGATATGAGCCATCGTTTGGAATTTCTCATGCGTCTACAATCGGATTCGGTTACGTGACAGACGTTTCTTCAGAGATGACACAGATGAGCCTAATTCTCTGCAGCCACGTATAACGACTCATGAATCTCATCAGGAGCTACAATTTTTTATATACAGATACATATTTTCTTCATATGACTACAAACTAAGGCCAACTGGGTACAAAACTGTGGTGTAGGCAAGAGTTTTTTTTCAATCACGCAAAAGGTTTGCGCGTATTTTGATTAAGAAGGAAAGTTTTAAGACAACCGGGGTCTTTACAAGATTTTCAATCAAAGTAAAAAAAGACACCCTACAACCGAGCTGCATTATCCTATTACTCGCTAACTAACAACCGGCTCCAACTCCGCGCTAGAACCATGGCCGCTCGGCCTGCGCACGTCGGGCGCTCTTGCGCTACCGACGTTACGGCCATCGGCGAAGAGCGCCAAAAGCCTCGTCGTCCTCCGGCGCCCACCAAAGAGAGCGTCGAACTTGTTGGCCGCCATGGTCTCGACATAGGAGAGACGTGGCCAAGGCGCTTGAGGATTAGGTACTCCCGCGCTTGGACACCGGGATCCTAGAGTGGCTTTGGCGGCGATCCTCCGGCTCCGCGCGGCCTCCGCCAAGTTGTCTTCTTGGGCGAGGGCGTCTTCTTAGGCGACGGCCGCCGCAGATGCCCCCGCCACGGGCTTGACGACCTTGGCACGAAACGCCTGGAAACGCCGTTGAGCGGAAGACGGTGTCGATGGCACTCCGAAGCCTGGCGGCGGCGTGCAGCACTCATCCGCAAGCGCGTCCCGAGCTCCTTAGCCACCGCCGTCCGGCGCGGGGACCTCGACCACGTCCTCGGTGGGAGTTCCGCTCCGTGAGTTGCTTTTGCGGCGGCGGCTGTAGACAATCAGCGGCTTGCCCAGCTCCGGCCCCCGTCCTCGGCGCGCCGTCCTGCCCGTGTTCCCCCACAGCCGGCGTCTCGAGCGTGGGAGGGGAGCCCGCATCGCCTGGTGACACCGGGGCGGCGCGTGACTCCCCCGGGGAGCAGGGCGCCGCTGTAGGAACGGCCTCCGGCTCCGGAGTCGGTCCCCCCGGCGCGGCCTCGCCGGGTCGGTGGCAGCCGGCCCTCGAGAATTGCAGCCCAGTGACATCCGCGCGCCGTCACAGGATCAACCTCGGTGCCCTTGGGCCCGAGCTCTCCGGGAGGCTCGGTGGGGAAGCTCCACCCACCGGCCGAGCAGACGTGGCCGCCAAACCGTGCGGGGCGGCGATGCCCGCCCGCCTTCTTCGCTCGCGATGCGTCGGCGCCGACGCGGCCGGCCACGCGGAGAGAGGTCGGGGTCAGCCGGGCCGTCGACCCCCGTAGGAACGCGCCCGCCGCTCACGGTGTCGGAACCGTTCCTCCGAGCGGCGCGCCTCGGCCTCTTGCAATCCCGCGCGCGGTGGCCAAGGCCGTGATGCGGCCAGAGGCACCGCCAAGGAGGTTGCGGTGTGCGACGTGGTGTCCTGTCGCGAGGCATTTGAAGCAGCGGCCATCGGCGTACGCGGGAACAGACGCGGCCCGCCGCCTCCACCGGCGTTCATCCCATGGCGCTGTCGCGTTGGGGAGGTGGTTGATGAGGATGCCGGGCAACACGCAGCCGCCACCCATCGGCGTCCGGGGCGGTCCGCCGACGCGCGGACCCCGGCCGGAACGGGCGCGCGTCACCGGGCGGGCGCCCGTCACGTACGCTGCCGGCCGAGGCGCGCCGGGCCGCGACACGACCTCCACCGGGCCGGGGATGCCGCGACCGCCGCGGGGTCGCGGGACGGTCGCGCTTCCTCCGTCGTCGTCGGGAGCCCGGCCTCCCCGCGGCCGCCCGCCGCGACCCGGTGCGGAGCCGGCCGGCGGGCGGCGAGGCGCAGCCACAGGCCTCGGTGGCGGCGTGCGGCCTCCACGTATGACGAGGGCTGCTCATCCTCGGAGGTGTCGTCGTCGTTGTCTCGCCCACCGCCGGCGCTTGTCTCGACCCGCCGTGCCGCCTCCGGGGTAGAAAGGCGCCGCCGGGGACAAGGTTGAGGGCGGGCTAGGGGCGGGGCCGACGGGTTGACGAGGAAATCGTGAGGCCAAGGCCACCCTCGCCCCACCCTTGCTGCAGCCGTCGTCGTCGTCGCCATCATCTTCGCGTTGTCGTCGTCATCGCCGTCCCCACATCCTCCACCAGGACCTCATCGCGCCGGGGCGTGACGCGCCAGGCAGCGGCGGCGGCGGCGGAGGGGGCGACTTTGGTTGGGGCAAATCGTCGAGCACCTGGGGGAGCCCCGGCCCGCGCTCTCCGGCCATGGGTGCCCCTTCCCCGGGAGCCGGTGTAGAGGAGAGGGCGGGCGTGCCCCCGCCCGGCAACCGGCGGCGGCGGCGGCGCCAGCGTGGCCATGGCAGCGCCGGCCACGCGAGACCTCAACCCGAGGGGAGGCCACGCGGCGGAACGAGCCCGATGGGCCGCCGGCCGATCCCGCATAGGCCGGCCGGGATGCGCGGCCCCGGGGGCCTCGGGTGGTCGCCGGATCCTCCCCCACCGGAGAGCGGGGAGGCCGCGCCGCCGGCCTCCGGCGCCGTCGGCGGCTCCACGAGGGCCTCAGCGGAGGGGGCGAAGTCTCCCGGTCTGGAGCTCGTGGGAGAGGCTGAAGCGGAGGGAGGAGGGGAAGGGAGGAGGGGGAAGGGAGGGGGAGGGCGCGAACGCGGTGGGGGCGGCGCCGGCGCCGAGCGGGCCGGCGCCCGGGGCGGCGGCGGGGGTGGGCCACGGGCGGCTAGGTTAGGCGCCTAGCACTTCAACGGCCATAAAAAGCGATTCCGACATATTGGCTATACAGAACGTAGGCAAGAGTCAATTGGCTGCTAACATTTCCTACTGCTAGCTGGTTTTCGCAGCCAGGATCAAGAGATGCAGGCATGGATACTGAACTTAAAAGAAGCAATGCGATCATTTAAATTTTCTAGTGGTTTCTTTTTGGGAACCACAGAAATTAAACAATGAAATGTCAAAGTTCTGCAAACTGACTCCAGTGAAATAGATTAAACATCCTAGAACTTCTCCAGTGCCAATTCCATACTTATCCACACACCAAAGGAGCAAGCAGCAACAAGAAAATCAACGAAGTGCCATAGCAATCCATTTGAACAGCTAATCAAATCAAAACAAAGATGCATGTCAGAACCCAAATCCGATGCTAACATTTACTTTAGATTGCACTAGTCTGCAAAAGTTGGAAGGAAAGACGATGTTTTGGTGGGATCAAAATTCAAGAAGTAAGCTAGAACAAAGACATGAAGTCATTGATACTAAACTTAAAACAAGTCATGCTATCAGTTGACTTTTCTAGTGGTTTTGGGAACCACAAAAGTTAAACAACAAAACTGTCGAAGTTCTGCAAATCAATTCCAGTGAAATCGATTAAACGTACTAGAACCCTCCAATGCCAATTCCATGCTTAAAATCCACATACCAAAGGAGCAAGCAGCAACAAGAACATCAAACCAACGAAGTGCCATGACAATCTATTTGAACAGCAAAATAAACCTTATCAAATCAAAGATGCCTCCCAGAACCCAAATCTGATGCTAGAAATTGTTGTAGATTGCACTAGTCTACAAAAGCTGGAAGGAAAGACAATGTTTTGGTGGGATCAAGATTCAAGAGGTAAGCCAGAAAAGAAAACCACCAGCAAACCTTTCAAATAGCAGTTCACCATGAGGAAAGACACATTACCCGCAAGGCAGTTTAGTTGGCTTCTTCCACGTCATATATTAAAAAACCAGAGGAGGTACTCAGATTAACTAGGACCATATATAGTTAGACACATAAAAGCTAAGCAAGGAAATACTCCTACATCTTGAAAGTTGTACATCACAAACAAGGTTCAGGACAGGACAAGCCCAAGAGCTGAAAGAAACCCCGTAGGAACAAACTAGGCTCATTGAGACTGCCTTATCACCCACCTCACTTCTCTGAGCGGCACCACTTGGTACTTTGGCAACAGCTTAATTGAGCACTTCACATATCACTTGGCTTGAACTTCATTGAAACTGCAAGTCTACCTATGTCACTTGATTGAAAGAAACTTCACAGCATATATCAGTAAGCAGCAACTTCATCGAAACTTCATATCTGCATGTCACTTGGTAGCAACTCCACGATATATCTGCATATTTCAGCTGGCAGCACAGACTCTCTTTTCATCAAGCACTTCATATTCTCATATGCTCCAAATTAAAGGATACGGGATCATGCTCACAGGCATTCTAAAACTCTACTAAATATATAGACAAACTTCTGAACTATATATGTGTAGAGATTTCAGCATTCTATAATGCCATGCTCCTCACCAGCTCAGCAGCAAGTGTTGGGAATTTCTGCATCAGCATGATAAAGCCATCTGTGGCCACTGCCTTCTTGAAATTTTCCTTCACAGCAAGCAAGTCCATGCACTTTGTCTTCAACTTTAGACAGCCGTATGTCTCGGCGCAAGCTAAAACAGAAGCGACCGTTTTCGCTGAGACATTTTCACATAACTTGAGTTCACATATAACCTTGAGGCGGTCCAGCGCATATCGGTCAGCTGCAGCAAGCAAATGTATCATCATGTCAACAAGAGGGTCTCCAAGCTCATCATCCGAAGGCAAGGCATCTGTGTACATGAACTGGAGCATTACTCTGAATGCCGTGGGCTCGATGTCGTGCACCGTGATGGATGCCATTGAGGCTTCTGCCATTGGGCCAAAGAGTTGAGCGCGGAAGACCGGTGATCGGGCTGCGAGCACCGCACGGTGAGCAGGGAACACCTCACCACCCACAACAAACGACACATCTGTCCCCAAAGTGGAATCCAGTAGGTGGCCAAGATGATTTGCTAAGTCGGGCTGTGGCGGCACAGGCAAGGTGTTGTCAATGTCAGGCATAACTATGACCCCGCACAAAATTGTGACCGTGCCATTTATCACATAGGAGGATTCAAGATCACTTAGCTTCACGAAGTGTTCCCACCCCTTCTCCATGCGCTTGGGACAGTAAACCTCCAGGGAATTGAGCGTGTCTTTAGGAGACAACGTGCCATCTCTGCACACCAGGGAAGCATCAAAGATGGCTTTGACAGTCTTGGATTCGGTCATCAGCTGCAGGTAGATAGACAAGTGCTCGTTGTCGCCATCTATCTCGTACCCACGAGGGTGGCAGTTAATCCTCCACACGTAACCCCCGGCGGAGAAGTTCTCAGAGCTCACGACGTCCCCAATGCCATACTGATGGATTTGCGCGTATTCAAGCTTGAACTCGAGAAAACCAGAGCCCAACATCCTACTGCTTCGGTGCTTCCTAGAAGAATTCATTCCCGTGTAAATAACACCGAATCACAAGCATGAAAACCCTTAATCGGAAGGGAAAAACTGAAGAAAAGGACGCAGTAAAGACTCACTCACATTCCAACAAATGGTTGTGGACTTGTGGCGGGGTAGGGTTTGTGGCCTTGATGGTTGCTCTAGCTGCCGCCGCGGTGAGCTTAAGACTCCCAAGGAAAGGAACAGCGTACGCCTTGTCTCCGGAAAAATCTTGCCGCCGCCGGCCACCGAGATCGTCGCCTCCAATGAGCCTCCGCGGCTCGCTTCACGGTTTGGGGCTGTGGTGACGGCGGAAGGCGGAAGG
Source organism: Themeda triandra (assembly GCA_018135685.1). Lineage (NCBI taxonomy): Eukaryota > Viridiplantae > Streptophyta > Magnoliopsida > Poales > Poaceae > Themeda > Themeda triandra. Next base: position 52,995 of record JAENPR010002269.1, on the reverse strand, counting down.
TGATGTGCCGCCGCGGCGCCGCGGCCTAGTGACGTAAGCCGACCTCTCGACTCATGCCTTCGTCGAGACTCGTGGGCTGGCCCAAACGTAGGCCGATCAAAGAGGATATAGGCCCACGGTTGCCTTCTTTGTGGAGGGCCCGTGAGAACGCAAGTGTGTCAGTCCGTGACAAAGAAATTGCAATGTTGATTCACAAAGAAAAAATGCAAATGTAGAAATTCCCCATTAAGATCTCATTTGGCTGCACAAATTCACCCAATCAAATTTCACCTTAATCCCTGCCAAACCACGTGGATTGGGGTGGATTTATAGAGGCACATACCAAACTTCCACATTCCTCCGCACGATTCATCGCACCCACTCTCGCATCCACGCTTCTTCTTTGTCTCTTAACTAGTGAGTCACACATTCTGCTTGCACTCAATACTACATAAATATATTTTTGTGAGACAGGGCCAAATATTAATAGAGGCATACACAAAGCCAAAGTGATTCCTAAAATATGCAACTATTTCTTTAAGGAGGACAAATTATTTGAGGACGCACCAAATAAAAATCCGCCTCCATAAATCTATTAGCAGAGGTGGACCTCCGAAAAGTCATTTTTAGAGGCGAACCCGCCACACTGAATAAGCCCAAGCACAACAGACCCAATCGTTGGTCTCACATATAAAAACAAGGTTTCACATCTCATTCCTCACTCTTTACTCAGTCACAAAAAGAAAATCCTACTCTTACTCCTTTTTTTTAGATAATGATCCTACTCTTACTCCTATGTATGGGTGTCGTACTTTCGATCCGTGTTGAGCTTTACCATGTGTTTATAGGACAATAATTTACCATATCGCTCCCGTTCCTTGGTGGAAACGAAGCTCCCACATCAAAGTGATCATGTTTCACGTTCCATGCCATGCCACTGAGCCCAAGGACTAGGTGAGTCCAAATTGCCCCATGATGCACGCATACCCTGATGTTCTCTTAGATCCATGGGCTATGTTGGATTGCTGGCCTCAAATGTCGCAACGGAATTTGTTTGCTTGACTCCCCGCGGTTAATACGGACCTCCCTTGATGTCCAATAGGGTTAGCCACGGAGAGCTCCACCGAGGCGCCGCCACCGAGGTTTTGTGTTCTCGCCGGCGAGGTCGCCGGTTCCTTCCGCCTCCGGCGGCCCTTGGGGCCTCGGATGTGGGGAACCGCGTGACCTTGACTGGCGGTGTAGATTAGGTCCCTTTTTTAGGGTTAGGGTTTCAGTGGCGTGAGCTTGGTGGAGGTGGCAGCGCAGCTATGGTGGAATAAGGTCCTCCCGGTCTTCGTCCACCTCATCGTCGCCTGCTCCGATGATGATGGGAGGCCTGTGAGGCGGTGTAGGAGTCTCCGCAGCGGCCGTTTGTTTGTTTGCCGCGCAGAGCGGCGGTGCTCGGGCCCCGTTTAAGGTCAAGGCTATGATGACGGCCGTGGGCATGGCGGCAAGATAGAATGCGGTGGATCGAACTCGATCTGCCGGCGGCACAGATCGGGATTGAGCGAGCTTGGCTTCACTGCGATGGCGGATGCCATCGTCGGCACCGCTCTCGTCGTTCCAACCTGGATTATGATCCTGACGGATGGGTGCTCAAAGACTTCTTCGCCTCCGCGAGATTGAGCGTCTGCTGCAGTCCACCTCAACGCCGGAGGTTTCCTTCGGCTTCTGGTGATTCAGGTTTGGCGGCGTCGGCTGGTGTCAGCGATCTTCGTCGGCAGCGGATGCGACCGGCTTCCTTTCTCGTAGAATATAGGTTGGACAGTTGTCATACGTATCCTTATTCGGTGTACTTGTATTTGGATGTGGTTATTTCTATTACTTAATACAGGTATATATTATAAAAAAAGATCAGTCCAACGTGTGAAAGAAAAGAAAAGATCAGTCCGACGCAGCATATCAAAGCGAGTTTTATTTATTATATATACTCTCTCTATCCATGAAAAAAATGCAACTGATTCTCCAATGAAAGTAGTACAAGTTTAAGCAAGTTTTTAGTGAATAGTATTCATATTTATGACTCCAAATCAATTTATTATGACAATACATCTGATACTAAAACATGATATTATGCTAGACTTGCATTTTTCTTGGACGGAGGGGGGTTACATTGCAACAAAAAAAATGATGGAAAATCCCCTAAAGAATGGTGTCTAAAAAACCCCAATCGCTAGACGAAGTCTAGTTACAAGGCCGCAAATAAATGTCTGCTAAAGACAAGTTTTAATGTAACTGGAGTTAATAATAAATAGTCTAAAAAATAGATAAAGGATTCTAAATACGAGGCTTGTACTTTTAGTCTGGTATATTTCTACTGATACACAAAATTGAGCAAGCAGCATTGCATCAATTAATTATCCGCCTTGTTTTCTTGAAAGTGAATGAACTTGTGTTCATTCATCAATACTCGTGCGTACATATACATTACACACGCATGCTGTGCATGCATATGGTCATACGAGCGGCTATGACGGGCACGCTACACCTACGAGGACTAAGCCACGCCACTACTATAATTACATTGTCTAACACTCCCCCGCAGTCTAATTGGGAGCACTGCTAACTGTAAGACTGGATCGGAACTCCTGGAATAGTGAGGAAGGAAGACCTTTGGTGAAGACGTTGGCGTACTGAGATGTCGTGGGAACATGAAGGACCCGAACATGGCCGAGGGCAACTTTCTCTCGAACAAAGTGGAGATCGATCTCTACTTGCTTTGTTCGTTGATGCTGCATTGGATTGCTTGACAGGTATACTGTTGGGAATATGCCCTAGAGGTAATCATAGAGATGATGATATTCCGCTTGTATCCATGATATGTAATGTGTCCATTGAATATCCATTGAAGACAACTTGTATTGATTGGCAATTATGTGAATTATTTGTGGAACTCTTTTACTTGTATGATTATTCTATATTTGTCCCTGGTCGGAGTTCATGTGAGGACATTGAAAGTCCCTAGTTTGGTTTTGGCTAATTGATGAAACCTAGGACTAACCTTATTTATTTAAGTGGTTGATTTAGAGAAAGGTTGTCCACATGATGAGCTTAATGCATATGAAGCATGACACATGTCATGTGATCAAAGATGAAGATCAAGACGATGCTTGGCTCCATGGACCGGTGTTGAAGGTGAAGGGCTAGTTGAGGCTTGGGAGTGAAGGACCATGCGATGGTGAAGCTCGGGCAAGACTAGGCGCCGATGGACCGATGCACGGTGAAGGGCAAGTGAAGTCGAGGTCGATGGATTGAGACGGTCACATGATGGTGTAAAGCGTTCATATCATTTGGAGGAACAAAATGGGCTCAAGGCAAAGGTATAACCGATAGGGCCATTTTGTTTTGCACTCAAGACACCATAGAGGGTGTGAGTGGTTTAGGATCGATAGCCGCACTATTAAGAGGGGAAGTCTTATCGGCTATTCGACGCACGGGTGCCACTAGGTGAATTCATGAAGTGCATTGCATGTAGGGCCTAGTGAGCTAACCTAACCTTTGGGAAATGATTGTGAAAAGCTAACACACAAGCACATGGAGATGTACACTTGGTGGTGTTGGCACATTTACAAAGGTGGCGTTTGGGCGCGCGTGGTTTGCGGTGGTAGAGATGGGTTTGGGTCCCTCTCTTCCTCCCGCCGAGCTCGTGAGGCGGATTCGCGCTTTCGGGAAAAATGGATGCATATTTTCTAATTGCGCCGGATGCAAAATTTGGTTGAATTCATGCTATCTCCGTTGATCAAGTTGGTGTACTTGTTGGATAGCATGTCGAGAACTTGATCAACGACACGGCGACAAAACGACGAAGTCGACTGAAAGAGGGCGCCGGACGCGCTTGGCGAGCGTCGGACGCGTCCGGCGCATTGTGGCGTGGCGCGAGGTGGTGGCTCGCGAAGATGATCGTCGGACGCGCGGCGGACGCAGCGGCGGACTCGGCGTGTTTCACCGTGTTGAGTCCGGCGCTCGGTGGAAGACGGCGCAATGCCGGTGGCTTTCCGGCTCAAGGCGGCGGACGCTGCTGGTGCCGCGTCCGGCGCACGCCGACTCGGAACGAAAGTTCCGGGGCGGCGTTGCGAGCGGACGCGGCGCCGGACGCGATGTGGCGTGCGTCCGAACGCGCCGCCGGACGCCCACGTGGCGACGCGCCGTTGGCCGAGGCGCCAACGGCGGCTTGGGCCACGCGGAGAAGAAGCGCCGGGACGCGTCCGGCGGTTTGGGCGACGCGTCCGGCGCGTGTTGCTCGGCCTCCCGAGGGGGTAACGGTCACATTTGTTTGAGGGGTTATAAATAGAAGGTGGCCGGCCCTTGGGGAGGCCTCTTGGCCATTTCTCATCTCTTGTGCATTCTTTGAGCTAAGAGACTCTCTCCCACTCTTCTCCCTTGCTTGGTTGTTCATCCTAAGAGAGATTGAGTGAATCACCTAGTGCATTGCATTGCTTGAGGGCATCTAGTGGCACTTGTGGGTGGTTTCGCCGGTGAATTTCTTGTTACTCTTGGAGAGTACCGCTCCTAGCCGGCTTGGAGATTGTTGGAGGCGTTGGCAAGAGAAGGTGATTGTTCTTGGCCACCTCCGGTTGATTGTGAGAGGTTTGAGCTCACCTCGTGGGGATCACGAAGAGCATCCTAGTGGTTTGCGCGTGTCGTTGAGTACCTCGCTTGAGAGTGGTGTCTTGCGGTGCCTTGCGGGGCGAGCCTTGAGGGGCTAGTGACTTGAGGGTCACACCGAGGAACCATCTAGGTGTTGGCCGACACAACGGGTGACGTAGCTTGGCGGTGCCCAAGTGAACATCCGGGGATAAATCATTGTGTTCATCTTGTCTCCCGGTGATTGGTCATCATCCTTTGTGTGTTGCCAATTGTGATTGATTGTTCATCTTATTGGTGATTGGCAACCTCGACTCTACGCGTTGGTATAACACGCTCCTACCCTCTCTTGTATTACTTTGTTTACTTTCTTGCAAAGTAGAATTGCTTGTGTGGTCGGTCGGAACCACTCCTTGTGTAGATTAAATCCCGTGGGTAGAACTCTTGATCACTAGTGGTAGCTATTGTTTGTGCTAGTGATCACCTACTAAAATTGTTTGGATAGGAGGCTTGCAACATCTAGTAGGCTAAGCAAAACTTGCTTTCCGCCGTTTTTGTATCTAACGAAGTTTGCTTAGTGAGTTTGTAGAAATTTTTATAGGCTATTCACCCCCCCTAGCCATCTAGGACATTACAAGTGGTATCAGAGCCGAGGTCACCGTTTTAGTGCAAGGCTTAACATCCTACGGTGTTAAGATGGCTCAAATTGTGTTCAACCATGTTGGGGGCAAACCGCCTATGTTTGATGGAGTTAGTTCCTTTGATCATTGGAAGAGAAAGATGATCATGTATCTTGGTTCAATACAAGAGAGAGTCTTGCAAGTTACATTGCATGACTATGCTATTCTTGATAATGATCATCTCACCGATGAGGACAAAGCCACATCACATGCAATAGAATGGCTCTCAACACCCTATACAATGGCATTGATACAAAGGTGTTTGAGGGAATTAAGGATTTGGAGCTTGCAAGTGAAGTGTGGACTAGGTTGGGTGAGACCTATGAGGGCACCAAGATTGTAAAGAGTGCTAAGTTATATGGACTCAAGAGTGAGTTCGAGAACTTCAAGAAGAAAGAGGATGAAACAATCATTGAAATGTTTCATCGCTTACAAGTGATTGTGAATGATCTCAAGAGTTTGGGGCACAAGACAAAAGATGAAGACTTTTGTCACAAGTTCTTGATTTGCTTGCCGAGGAGCTTCAAGATGTTGAAGCTTATGCTACAAAGAGATGGGCTTGAAAATAAGAAGCCAAATGATTTGCTTGGTGAAGTCTTGACATATGACAAATTTGATCAAGATGATGAGAAGGTGGAAGAGGAGAAGACGAAGAAGACCGTGGCATTCCAAGCCACATCCTCCAAGGGCAAAGCACCAATCTTTGAAGAAGAAGAAACCAATGAGGAAGATGGTGACTTTGAGATTGATGATGAGGCACTTGCTCTTGTGGTGAAGAAGATGGGACACATGTTCATCAAGAGAAGAGGCTTCAAGAGAAACAACTTCAAGAAGCAAGAGCAACCAAGAAAGTGCTTCAATTGTGATAGCACCGAGCATCTACAAGCCGAATGCCCATATGAGAAGAAGAAGAACTAGAACAAGGGCAAGTTTGAGAAGAAGAAGCATGAGGCCAAGATGACACTCAAGAAGGGCAAGAATGGTGCATTTGTGGTCACTTGGGAAAGTGACAATGATGATGAAGATGAAGATTCAAGCAACAAGGCTATGGCTTCCATCGCCATCAACAAGAAGTCTTCATTATTCTCTACATCACCATCATGCTTCATGGCCAAGAAAACAAAGGTACAATATGATGATAGTGAGATGGAATATGCTCACGATGTTGATAATATTGATGATGATGATGAACCGACTAAGGATCAATTATATGACTTGATGCAAGAAACTAGAGATATAGCTATTGCCAAGAAAAAGGAGTGCAAGAAGCTTTCAATGAAAGTAGAAATACTTGAGAAAGCCCTAGGTGAGCTTATGACCACTCATGAGAGTCTAGTGGTAGACCATGAGAAGCTTGGTGATGCTCATTCTAAGCTTAAAGAAGCTCACTCACTTCTACTTGAGCAACAAGCAAAGAAAGTGGTGATTGCATCATGTGATATAGGTCTTACTTGTGACATCATTGATGAGTTATTTTATCAACCTATCATCATGACAAATACTAACCCTTCTTGTAGCACATCATCCACCACCACCACCGACTCTATCTCCACTACTAGTGATGGCTTCACTTGTGATGCTACACTAATGGTAGAGAATGAGACCCTCAAGAAGGAGGTGGATGAGCTCACTCATGCCTTAGGCAAAGTCTATGGTGGTGAGGCCCGCTTGCTAAAGTGCTTGGGTAGCCAAAGGTTCTCTCTTAACAAAGAGGGATTGGGCTATACCCCCAAGAAGGGCAAGTCGGGCTTTGCAACTCCAAAGCCTAGCTTTGTGAAGAGCAATGATCGGTTTTGCTATAGATGCAAGCAAGTTGGGCACCTAGAGCAAAATTGCAACAAGAAGCAACAAAACAAGAAACTTGACAATGCTATACCTTTTGATTCTTGTTATATGCTTACCAAGGGTGTGAAAGGTGTGCAAGCTAAGTTTGTTGGTACACCCATTGTTGGCCCAAAGAAGAAGGTTATTTGGGTACCAAAGAGCTTAGTTACTAACCTACAAGGACCCAAACAAAAATGGGTACCTAAGCTTCATTGATTTGCTTGTAGGTGAACTAGGAGAATTCCCCGCGCGTTGCCGCGGATATGAAGAAAGAATAAAAAATTTTACAATAGTAAACTACTGATATACACCTTGCATGTCAAAATAAATTGCTAGTAGCAAATAATAATGGATTGATGAGGTGGACACATAGTGGGATTGATAGTGGGGTCGCTGATGTGGACGTGTTGCATGTCAAGATAATTAGATAGTGGGGTTTGTTTATATAAGAGTTATAGATTATAAAGCCGGAGGAAGGCATTGGATTATTGATAGTGGGTGTTCTCAATACATGACCGGCACATCAAGAATGTTTGATTCAATTGAGAAGAATGATAGTGGCATTGAGTCAATTACTTTTGGCAATAACAAGAAAGGCAAGGTTGTTGGTTTGGGCAAGATTGCAATATCAAATGACATGAGTATCTCCAATGTGATGCTAGTTGAAAGCTTGGATTTCAATCTTCTCTCCGTGGCACAAATTTGTGATAGAGGCTACAAGTGCATATTTGGTGCAAATGATGTTGAGGTAGTTTCTCTTGATGGCTCCAACTTGGTGTTCAAAGGCTTTAGATATGAGAACCTATATCTTGTTGATTTCAACACTAGTGAAGCTTCTTTGACAACATGTTTGATATCAAAATCAAGTTTGGGTTGGCTTTGGCATAGAAGGCTTGGGCATGTTGGCATGAAACAGTTGAAGAAGCTCACACAACGCAATCTTGTTGAAGGGTTGAAAGATGTTGTATTTGAGAAGGACAAGTTGTGTAGTGCTTGTCAAGCCGGGAAGCAAGTTGGAAGTTCACATCCAAAGAAGAGAATAATGAGCACATGCAAGGCATTTGAGTTGTTGCACATGGATCTATTTGGCCCAACTACATACACAAGTATTGGTGGCAACAATGGGTTTGTCATAGTGGATGACTTCACAAGATTCACATGGGTATTCTTTCTTAGTGACAAGAGTGAAGTGTATGACACCTTCAAGACCTTTCTCACTAGAGTTCACAATGAGTTTGACATGAGAATCAAGAAAGTGAGAAGTGACAATGGGAGTGAATTCAAGAATACAAGAATGGAAGAATTGTGTGATCACTATGGCATTGGTCATCAATTCTCGGCCAAATACACTCCACAATCAAATGGCCTAGTTGAGAGGAAGAATAGGACATTGCTTGATATGGCTAGATCAATGCTTCATGAGTACAATGTTAGTCAATCATTTTGGGATGAAGCAATCAACACGGCATGCTACTATATCAATAGGCTTTATTGTCATACTTTGCTAGAGAAGACCCCATATGAGCTACTTCATGGAAGAAAGCCCAACATTGGCTATTTTAGAGTGTTTGGTTGCAAATGCTACATCTTGAGAAAGGGCACTAGATTGGGAAAGTTTGAAAAGAGATGTGATGAAGGGTTCCTACTCGGTTATTCAACTACAAGCAAGGCTTATAGAGTTTGGAACAACTCAAGTGGCATTAGAGAGGAAGTCCATGATGTGCAATTTGATGAAACCAATGGGTCACAAGATGAAGATGAGAATCTAGAAGATGTTGGTGGAACTCAATTGGTTGAAGCTATGAAGAACATGGACATTGGTGACATAAGAGCAAAGCAAGTGGTTGATGTACAAGATGATAAAGATGAAGTGCTCAATTCTCCATTGAGGCAAGCTAGCAATGCTCAAGTGCAAGATCATGGTGCTAGTTCATCAAATGAAGACGAGTCAAGTGATCAACCAAGTTCAAGCAATCAAGTGCAAGTGCTACAACCACAACATGTTGCAAGAGATCACCCAATCGATAGTGTTATTGGTGATATTAGAAGTGGTGTGCAAACAAGATCAAGAGTGGCTATGATTTGTGAGTATGCATCATTTGTGTCAACCAAAGAGCCAAAGAAAGTTGAGGAAGCCTTGGATGATGCCGATTGGATCATGGCAATGCAAGAAGAGTTCAATAACTTCACAAGAAATGATGTGTGGGAGTTAGTTGAGAGGCCAGAGGATCACAATGTCATTGGAACCAAATGGGTTTTCAAGAACAAGCAAGATCAAGATGGTGTTGTGATTAGAAACAAAGCAAGACTAGTTGCACAAGGCTATACTCAAGTTGAAGGTCTTGACTATGATAAAACATATGCTCCCGTGGCAAGATTGGAGGCAATAAGGATACTATTGGCTTATGCGTGTGCCCACAACATCAAGTTATATCAAATGGATGTCAAGAGTGCATTTCTCAATGGGATCATCAATGAGCTAGTATATGTTGAGCAACCTCCCGGTTTTGAAGATGAGAAGAGACCCAACCATGTGTACAAATTGAAGAAAGCTTTGTATGGCTTGAAGCAAGCACCTAGAGCATGGTATGAGAGATTGAAGACTTTTCTTCACTCCAAGGGGTTCATTATGGGCAAGGTTGATACTACTCTATTCACCAAGAAGATTGGTAATGATCTCTTCATTGTGCAAATCTATGTTGATGATATCATCTTTGGATCAACCAATCAAGCATATTGTGAAGAATTTGGTGAAATGATGGCAAAAGAGTTTGAGATGTCTATGATTGGTGAACTTAGCTATTTCCTTGGTCTTCAAGTCAAGCAATTGAAGAATGGGACATTTGTGAGTCAAGGGAAATACATAAGGGACATGTTGAAGAAGTTTGGGATGCAAGATGCAAAGCCAATCTCAACTCCAATGGGCACCAATGGGAATCTTGATAGTGATCATGATGGCAATATGGTGAATCAAAAGGATTATCGGTCATTAATTGGAAGCCTACTCTATGTCACCGCATCAAGGCCGGATGTCATGTTTAGTGTTTGCATGTGTGCTAGATATCAAGCCTCACCTAGAGAGAGTCATCTCACGGCCGCAAAGAGAATATTGAGGTACTTGAAGCAAACAAGAGATGTTGGATTGTGGTATCCCAAGGGGTCAAAGTTTGAATTAATTGGATATTCGGACTCCGACTATGGTGGTTGCAAGATCAATAGAAAGAGTACAAGTGGTACATGTCAACTTCTTGGAAGATCACTTGTGTCATGGTCCTCAAAGAAACAAAATAGTGTGGCAATCTCTACCGCCGAAGCCGAATATGTTAGTGCGGAGAGTTGTTGTGCACAATTGCTTTGGATGAAGTCAACTTTGAAGGATTATGGCATCAACTTCAAGAATGTGCCATTGTTTTGTGACAATGAAAGTGCAATCAAGATGACACAAAACCCGGTTCAACATGGAAGAACAAAGCACATTGACATAAGGCATCACTTCATAAGAGATCATCAACAAAAGGGTGACATTTCCATTGAAAGTGTGGGCACCGATGATCAACTTGCCGACATCCTCACCAAGCCACTTGATGAAAGAAGGTTTTGCAAGCTAAGGAATGAATTGAACATTCTTGACTTCTCAAACATGTGTTGAATGCACCCCACCACTACTTGACATGCCTCTCCTTCGACAAAGCAAGGTACCATTGGTTGACATGTCATTCATGCTTAGAATTATACTTGTGGTAGCACATGTAGACATACAAGGTGCATTTGGAGCATTCATGATAAATCAAATGTGTTTGATGTATATATGTTGCCACTATTGCTTCTATGATTTGTTTGATCTAGTGGTGGCATATGACATGTTTGTGGGCTTGCAATCCTAGTGTTGAATCTAGAATATTTGCTACAAGTGTTTAATTCAACATAGGCAAGATAACCCTTGTCATGAGGTGTGAAGAAGCTTGTCTTTGGTTCAAACCGAATTAAATGTCTTTGGCAAGTGGTCTAGATTGAACCAAATTTGACTAAAGTTTTGTTTACTCCATCAAAGTCCTTTTCTCTCCACAATTTGATCCCATTTTTGGGCAATTGTTGACAAAGGGGAGAGAAAAAGATGATTGAACATGATAAAGGGGTAAATAAAATTTTGATGCACACAAGAAGGGGGAGCAAGCTCATGAACAAAGTTGTTGCATTTGTTTGTGCATTCTCATATGACTTGCTCATGGCACCTAGTTTTAAAGTTTTATACAAGTGGTGTCTCCTTGCTTGTGTGGTGCAATGCTAGTATAGGACTTGTATGATGAAATGATCTACTAGCATGCATAGGTTGTAACTAGACTCCCCTTGCTTTACGAGTAGTTCAAGAACTTTGCTTATAATGTTGATCTCACGGGGTTCTTGAGTTTTTGATGGATGTCTAGTTATTATATGGTGCTAAGGATGGTGTAAAAGGCAACTCCGAATGGTATCACGCTTCAAAGGTCCATTTCTTACACCTTAGCATCATTTTGGTAGAATTACTCTCCCCACACTTCTATCCATGCATATGTGCAAAGCTTCAAATCCAAACTCTATGCACATATGTAGGGGAGCAATACTACCAAAACCGAACTTGCTATAGTTGTCCAAATTTCTCTTGTGAGCTTAATGATTGGACAAGTATGACAAGTTCAAAATCTTTATTATAAAATCATCTTTGTTAAGGTTGTCATCAATTACCAAAAAGGGGGAGATTGAAAGTCCCTAGTTTGGTTTTGACTAATTGATGAAACCTAGGACTAACCTTATTTATCTAAGTGGTTGATTTAGAGAAAGGTTGTCCACATGATGAGCTTAATGCATATGAAGCATGACACATGTCATGTGATCAAAGATGAAGATCAAGACGATGCTTGGCTCCATGGACCGGTGTTGAAGGTGAAGGGCTAGTTGAGGCTTGGGAGTGAAGGACCATGCGATGGTGAAGCTCGGGCAATACTAGGCGCCGATGGACCGATGCACGGTGAAGGGCAAGTGAAGTCGAGGTCGATGGATTGAGACGGTCACATGATGGTGTAAAGCGTTCATATCATTTGGAGGAACAAAATGGGCTCAAGGCAAAGGTATAACCGATAGGGCCATTTTGTTTTGCACTCAAGACACCATAGAGGGTGTGAGTGGTTTAGGATCGATAGCCGCACTATTAAGAGGGGAAGTCTTATCGGCTATTCGACGCACGGGTGCCACTAGGTGAATTCATGAAGTGCATTGCATGTAGGGCCTAGTGAGCTAACCTAACCTTTGGGAAATGATTGTGAAAAGCTAACACACAAGCACATGGAGATGTACACTTGGTGGTGTTGGCACATTTACAAAGGTGGCGTTTGGGCGCGCTGTGGTTTGCAGGGTAGAGATGGGTTTGGGTCCCTCTCTTCCTCCCGCCGAGCCTGTGAGGCGGGATTCGACGCTTTCGGGAAAAATGGATGCATATTTTCTAATTGCGCCGGATGCAAAATTTGGTTGAATTCATGCTATCTCTGTTGATCAAGTTGGCGTACTTGTTGGATAGCATGTCTGAGAACTTGGATCAACGACACGGCGACAAAACGACGAAGTCAGCACCTGGAAGAGGCGCCGGACGCGCCTTGGGCGGCGTTGCGAGCGGACGCGGGCGCCGGACTCGGAACAGAAAGTTCCAGAGGGCGGCGTTGCGAGCGGACGCGGGCGCCGGACGCGCTGTGGCGTGCGCCGGACGTAGCACCGATGACGCCCACGTGGCGACGCGGCTGATGGCCGAGGCGCCAACGGTCGGCTTGGGCCGCGGCTGGAAGAAGCGCCGGACGCGTCCGGCGGTTTGCGCCCGACGCGTCCCGGCGCGTCTTGCTCGGCCTCCCGAGGGTAACGGTCACATTTGTTTGAGGGGTTATAAATAGAAGGTGGCCGGCCCTTGGGGAGGCCTCTTGGCCATTTCTCATCCCTTGTGCATTCTTTGAGCTAAGAGACTCTCTCCCACTCTTCTCCCTTGCTTGGTTGTTCATCCTAAGAGAGATTGAGTGAATCACCTAGTGCATTGCATTGCTTGAGGGCATCTAGTGGCACTTGTGGGTGGTTTCGCCGGTGGATTTCTTGTTACTCTTGGAGACTACCGCTCCGCCGGCTTGGAGATTGTTGGAGGCGTTGGCAAGAGAAGGTGATTGTTCTTGGCCACCTCCGGTTGATTGTGAGAGGTTTGAGCTCACCTCGTGGGGATCACGAAGAGCATCCTAGTGGATTGCGCGTGTCGTTGAGTACCTCGCTTGAGAGTGGTGTCTTGCGGTGCCTTGCGGGCGAGCCTTGAGGGGCTAGTGACTTGAGGGTCACACCGAGGAACCATCTAGGTGTTGGTCGACACAACGGGTGACGTAGCTTGGCGGTGCCCAAGTGAACATCCGGGGATAAATCATTGTGTTCATCTTGTCTCCGGTGATTGGTCATCATCCTTTGTGTGTTGCCGATTGTGATTGATTGTTCATCTTATTGGTGATTGGCAACCTCGACTCTACGCGTTGGTATAACACGCTCCTACCCTCTCTTGTATTACTTTGTTTACTTTCTTGCAAAGTAGAATTGCTTGTGTGGTCGGTCGGGAACCACTCCTTGTGTAGATTAAATCCCGTGGGTAGAACTCTTGATCACTAGTGGTAGCTATTGTTTGTGCTAGTGATCACCTACTAAAATTGTTTGGATAGGAGGCTTGCAACATCTAGTAGGCTAAGCAAAACTTGCTTTCCGCCGTTTGTGTATCTAACGAAGTTTGCTTAGTGAGTTTGTAGAAATTTTTATAGGCTATTCACCCCTCTAGCCATCTAGGACCTTACGGATACACATGAATATTAGACTAGCACATTATTAGTTGATGACTATGTTTCACAAGTCATGGACATGGAGATGTCGAACTAATAATGTGGGCACATGTATGACATGTAGGCTGGACTGACCCGACATGAGACTGTCTCTATACACGTCATATACGTTATGTCCTTCGACCTCAGATTGTTGTATGTACTCGAGATGTGTATCGACTTGCTAAGGGACTGACAAACGCTACTCCGTCACTGGGTAGTTATAAAGGCGTCTTCGGGTTTGTCGAGAAACATGCTATGAGACATAGACAATCAAGATGGGACTTGCCCCTCTCTAATGAGAGTGATATCACTGGATCACTCAAGTGATTGGATCAACAAATGCATGGCCGTGCTTGGGTTAAGTGTTAACCCACGAGTTGAACCAAATATCATGATGCAAGGGAGTAACTTGTATATGGTCGTGGTGGTTCGTCTGATATGATCATTTGCGTGCACATAGGAGTTGTCACGCCTTGCTAGAGGCCTCTGTCAGCTATTGGGCGAATAGGAGTATTCGGCCCATGTCTATGTGTGCGTGAACCCATAGGGTCGCACGTTTAAGAGGCTGGAAGCCTAATTCGGGTTGGACCCGAATTGGACAAGGCTTAGGGTTTCTAATGGGCCTCCAACTCAGGAGCACATGAGAGACGCCTATACAAGTAGAGGGGAGGGGCGCGGCCAGACCTAATCCACACCTTTGGCAGCCGCCGTCGCCCTCCACGCTCTCGCCTTCGCTCCTCGCGGACCTAGCAGTCCGGAGGCGCATCGCTTCTCCCTCGTACGTGTGTGATACCTCGGAGGTGCTGCATCTGGAGCACGAGGACGAACTGCAAGTGGTGGGAGGAGTTGCCGGACGACCACGCACCGCATGGCACCGTGCGACGCGTTCGACCGCATCAAGTCGTCTTCCGCCGCATCTCGCGCGTCTAGTGGTAATCCCGTAACCCGTAACTAGCGTAGATCCCGGGATATGAGGTAGAAAAGTTTTGTTTTCCGGCTAGCGTAGCACCCTCATAACCCTACATATACTGCACTGACGTTATCACAATAAACCAGGGTGGCTCGACGAGGTGGGTGGTGAAGCTCGAACAATAGCTGTCGTAGCCAGGTAGCTTCAGCAACGCCATTCGCCACAGCACGATATTCGGCCTCAGCGCTGGACCGTGAGACCGTGTGTTGGCGCTTGGAGGACCAGGACACCAAGTTATCACGTAGAAACACCGCATAGCCAGAGGTGGAGCGACGAGTATCCGGGCATCCAGCCCAGTCTGCATCCGTGTACACGACGAGGTCTGTAGGTGACGAGCGACGCATAGTCGATCCAAGTGAAAGGGTGCCTTGCAGATATCGCAGAATCCGTTTGAGAGCCGTGAGATGGGGCTCCCTGGGGTCATGCATATAGAGGCACACTTGCTGAACTGCAAATGCAATATCTGGACGGGTAAATGTCAAGTACTGTAGGGCACCAGCTAGACTGGGGTACTGTGTGTCATCAGCAACAGGTGGTCCATCTGCGGATAGTTTGGAGTGCACATCAACAGGGGTGCAACATGGCTTGCACTTACTCATCCCGGCTCGCTCCAAAATGTCCTTAGTGTACTGTTGCTAAGAGAGAAATAGTCCATTTGTAGAGCGTGTCACTGAGATGCCCAGGAAATGGTGAAGGTGACCCATATCTGTCATAGCAAACTCACGCCGAAGAGCGCCAATAATTTGCTTCAGAAGACCAGCAGAGGAAGCAGTGAGAATGATATCATCCACATAGAGCAATAACAGGGCTGTGTCTATCCCTCGACGATATATAAAAAGTGAGGTGTCTGACTTGGCCTCAACAAATCCAATTGAAGTAAGGTGAGACGCAAACCGGTGATGCCAAGCATGCGGAGCTTGCTTCAAACCATAGAGAGACTTGTTGAGCCGACAGACAAAATTAGGGCGAGAGGAGTCAACAAAACCTGTGGGCTGACTGCAGTACACTGTCTCTGTGAGAGTACCATGCAAGAACGCATTCTTCACATCTAGCTGGTGAATGGGCCAGTCCTGAGAGAGAGCTATGGAGAGAACCACTCGGACTGTCACGGGCTTGACCACCGGGCTGAAAGTCTCATCATAATCAATCCCAGGCCGCTGAGTGAAACCCCTGAGAACCCAGCGGGCCTTGTAGCGATCCAGAGAGCCATCTGCCAATAGCTTGTGACGAAAAATCCACTTGCCAGTGACCATGTTAACACCAGGGGGTCGTGGCACGAGACTCCAGGTGTCATTGGCGAGCAAAGCATCATACTCAGCTTGCATGGCGGAGTGCCAATTTGGATTGGAGAGAGCATCACGGACGGAGCGAGGCAGGGGCGACATGGGCACAGCGTGGAGGTTGAGGCGATCCACGGGTTGTGCGATGCCGGCCTTGCCACGCGTGCGCATGGAATGCACGTTGTCGATAGGGGCGATGGAGACCGGGCGAGTGTCCACCGTGCGACCAGTGGGCGTGGTGCTACTGGCAACGGCCTGTGCAGGATGCACAGGGGCAGCAGCACCCGACGATATGGTCGGCGAGGTGGCGGTGCGACCGGTGGTCGCGGTGCTACTGGCAATGGCCTATGCTGGATGCACAGGGGCAGCAGCACCCAGTGACGCGGTTTGCGAGGTGGCGGGGACGCTGCTAGCAACAGCCTGTGCAGGGTGCACAGGGGCAGCAGCGCCAGTCGTCGGGGTGAAGGGCCCGGGCGAGGGACTGAGTGTCCCCAGTCCAGTACCGCCAGGGAGGCGAGTACCTGCAGTCACAGCTCTTGGCCATATGGGCGAAGAGGAATCATCAGCATCGTCCAAAAACGCAAGTGTGTTAGGATCCTGAGAGGTGGTGGACATCTCGGAGAACGAAAATAAAGTCTTATCGAATACAACATGACGAGAGACAATGATCCGGTTGGAATGAAGGTGGAGACATCGATATCCTTTGTGGTCAGAGGAATACCCAAGAAAGACACACAAGGAAGAACGGGGTGACAATTTATGTGGAGCTGTAGAGGAGAGGTTGGGGTACCAGGCACAACCAAAAACTCTAAGATGAGTGTAGGAGGGTTGTGTGCCAAAGAGTGCAAGAAAAGGAGTGCGGCCGTCTAGTGTTTTTGTTGGGTGACGATTTATCAGGTAGGTGGCAGTGTGAAGAGTGTCAGCCCAATAAACTGGAGGAAGACTAGCCTGAAAAAGAAGGGAGCGCACGATGTTGTTAACCGTGCGAAGAGTGCGCTCAACACGTCCGTTCTGTTGTGAGGTGTATGGAGACGACAGACGGAGGACTACACCGTGAGTGAGGAAGAACGTGCGGGCCGAGGAGTTATCAAACTCGCGACCATTGTCGCACTAAACTGCCTTAATGGGAGAGTCAAACTGCGTGCGCACAAATGAGAAAAAGTTAGACAAAATGCCAAAGGTACCGGACTTGAGGCGTAAAGGAAATGTCCAGGTATAGTGGGTGCAATCATCAAGAATGACAAGATAATATTTATAGCCTGACACACTAACAACTGGAGATGTCCAAAGATCACAATGTATTAAATCAAAAGGATGAAGCGCTCGAGAATCTGACATGCTAAAAGGAAGATACACATGGCGGCCTAATTGGCAGGCATGACAAATGTGATCAGGGTGGCGCTTACTACAAGAAATAGCATTGGTGTTAATGAGCTTGGACAATGCCTAGTGTTCGATGTGACCAAGGCGGCGATGCCAGAGGGTGGTGGAGGATGAGACAGCAGTGAGGGCGGTGGTGTTAGCTGGTGCTGATGGAATGAATGGGTAGAGGTCACCCGTGCTATTGCACCTAGCGATCACTCTCCGTGTTTGTAGGTCCTTCACAGAAAGGCCAAAGGGGTCAAACTCGATGGAACAATTGTTATCAGTGGTAAAACGACGAACAGAAATCAAATTCTTAATAATGCCATGTGAGACTAGAACATTAGAAAGAAAAAGAGGACGTCGTGAAGTAGAAAAGGATTGTGACCCAACAGAGGTAACGGGAAGCAAAGCTCCATTACCGACAATGATAGAAGAAGGACTTGATGATGAAGGAGGATGAGAGGAGGATAATATACCAGCGTTGTTAACCATGTGAGAGCCAGCGCCGGAGTCAATGTACCACTCGGACGGTGGTGGGTTCAGCGTCATGGTGCTGAAGTTGTGGACGAGCGATGGCATATCCCAGGACCTCCCATGCATCGGAGTCCATGGCTGGAGCTGCTGCTGCTGCACGGTGTAGGATCCAGGCTAGGCACCCCCGTAGTCAAACCGCGGAGGGAGCGCACCAAATACAGAAGGATACACACCAGCGCCGTATGGCAAGTAGGACGCTGGATACTGCTGCATCTGTGGGACGGCGACGAAGGCAGCCTGTGGAGGAGACCTCAAGACCTGTTGTCCAGAGGAACCGCTGTCTCGCTGTAGGTGTGCGGCCAGAGACGAGGTCTAACTGCCATAGCTGTGGATGACATCCGTGTAGGTACGCTGGTGGCGTGCGTTCTCTTCCTCTCTCTTTTTTTTTTTTTCCTTTTTTTCTCTTTTCTGTCTTTTTTTCTTTTTTTTCTTTTTTTTTCAGAACCACTCACGTGAGGGGAAATGCTCACTAGAGGTTCACGGAATCAGCGTCGGTTTCGGCCGTCGGAATTGGGCGGGCGATGTAGACGCGGTCGCTCACGATCCCGCGATCGAGTGGGTGTTGGAGAAGCAGGCGAGGCTCGGTCAAAACGTAGACGGAGCCGTCCCGTGTCCTGGCGCGATGGCGACGTAGACGTACGGCACTTGCCGGTGTAGATGTACAACACCTGGTGTAGATGTACGGCAACTTGCGTAGAAGTGGTCTGGCGTACGGCACCTTGTGTAGACGTACAACACCTGGCTAGCAGTAGTCGTTCGTGGGGATGGGGTCGTGATCTCGCGTGTAGACGGACGTCGGGGCGGGTTCACGACCTCCTCGCGATCTCGGTCGTGGGTGCGGCAGCAGCACCGATCGTCGGGGCGGGGTCGCGGTGTCCTCGCGATGGGCGGCGGCGCAGCACCAATCTTCGAGGCGGGGTCGCGGTGCCCTCGCCACACGGGGTCGGCGATCCGCGATCCGGAGGCGCGATCCGATCACGCGGTCCGTCGCGGTACAGGGCCTTGCGGTACGTCGCGGTATGGGGCGGTGCCGTGTCTCCACGCGACAGTGCCTCCTGGATCGGGCGTCGGGGTAGAGGAAGAGTCGGCGAGCAGGGCCCTGCGGCGGCGACGCGCGGTGCTGATGGTCAGCACGGACGCGGGAAGGGCCGGCGAGTATCGGTACTCAGCGACGGCAGTAGGAGTGCCGCGTGATCGTGTGGATCGGCGGCGGCGCGGCGATCGGGAACACCGGCGACGCGGTGTTAGTGCGGAAGCGAGAGGCTAGGATCGTACCCTCTCTGATACCATGAAAAGTGATTGAACTTGTGTTCATTCATCAATACTCGTGCGTACATATACATTACACACGCATGCTGTGCATGCAGATGGTCATACGAGCGGCTATGACGGGCATAGCTACACCTACGAGGACTAAGCCAAGCCACTACTATAATTACATTGTCTAACATTTCTTAGCTCAAACCCTCGCCATAAAAAGCATGGGCAGGCATTTCAACTGCACACACCCAAACACACATATCTCGGCAGCTCATGGCGTTTCTCAGGCATACTGAAACAAGGGTTATGGTCTTCACAGCCCGTTGTGCCCAAGATATACCGGGCAGTGGCTGTACGTACTATATACGTGAACTCTTGTTAATTGTTATGTCACAGTATATATAATCCTTTTATAGTTTTACTAGTTAAGTGCCCGTACGTTGTTACGGGTGAATATATAGTTGAATTGTATAGTACACACCCACCATTGAATTGGACCATATTAAACATCAATCAATTTTCCATAAACTTTATGCTCCAGGTGAGCGAAAAACTAAAAGGACAACGACTATACTCTTGGAACCCTGAGAAGCTTGGCTGATGTGGAACTGTTCATGTTCCCCTTGCCGTTACTTTCATCATCATCGGCCTGATTGATTTACCATTTGTATGACAGCAGCCTAACCCTCTGTCCTCTATGTCATGTGCATCATAATCAGCTTCAGGGCTGTCTATCCGCTCCGTCCTACACATGAACCATCCTTTTAGAATGAGCTCTGATCATTCACTTTTCAATGTAAAAAGGCAACAGAAACTTTAAAAGTTATGGTAGGAATTTAAGTCAGCATCATGTAAGGCAGTTTCTTGCAAGATGTTCCTTAAGGCACATCGTTTCCATCCCAGCCTTGCAATCAGGCAATATGTATGAGACTCCACAATAATTAGCCTGCAAAATGGTGGACAAAGGCACATCAGCGTACCCATGAAAACATTGATGTTGTTTTAGACATCCTACTCAACATACACAAACGAACGTGAACTACTACCTAAATCAGGCAAAGTTACTTTAACCTAGAATCAGATGTTACATGAGCATAGGGTGGGTGATGAAGGCAACAAACGCTCTCAGTAGGACGTACATGAGCATAGGGTGGGTAATGAAGGCACAACAAACGCTCTCAGTAGGCAACGAGTGTTCAGACCTGCTAACCAGCTGTTGCTTGACTGAACTGAATTAAATGGTCTAATTTGCTTGACTGAATGACTAATGAGACCTGTCATTCAGACTTGCTGCAACCCCGTTGCTGAACAACCAAGACACTGATGACCTATAGAACTTCGTAATGTTTCAATTTACTATTCGGATGTAAACTTAAATCCTGTAACTGAATATACACCAACTGTTTATACTATTCACATGGTTTTATGCTATTCACATGGTTTTCATGCTACAGTAATTTTCATTAGGAACCAAAGGAGAAAAGGGTCCACCTAGCGATCTATCGGTACGGTGCATGAATGTCGCCAAACCTCTCAGTATCTCCCTCATAGTGCACATTGACAAGCGCAACGGCACCGTTTGCTAGAAAGCGCGCAGGGTAGCATGCATGAACACAAACCTGGAATTCATTGAAGTCACTGAGAACACCATCCTTGTCATTATCACAGATAATAAATTTCCGCTTCAACGCGGCTGTAACTCTTGATCAAAGACTCTTGATCAAAGAACACAGCAGTTGGGTGAAGTACTGAAAAAGAAACATCCACAATTATTATTAATTAATGAGAGTTTCCAAATGCCACTACATGCCTTTTTCTAATGTGTCTGACAAAAGTTCAGATATCACTGAGGTAAGTAGAGACATTTGGGGTTACAAATACTCAATCAAGTATAAGAGCAGAGCAGTCAATGCAGGTCTCAATCTCGAGGAAGGACTTCTCATGATGGGCGCCATAACCTAGCTCAAGGCTAACCTGTTGTTCATCCCTCACGTAACCGGAGCCTTCAACTGCATCACACAAACAAATCGGACAAGACAAATCATAATGGGAACAACCCAAGAGGCAATCAAACGAAGCGATCTAGACCTACGCCACCCCTTATTGAGGATTGCGGCATGGCAGTTCAATGCAAGTGGCAGCATGCCAATAGTGCAGCCCTTCAGCCCACGAGAAGGAGATGTTAGTTAAGTAATTAGCTTATGTGGTCAGCTTAACTGCAAGATAGATAGATGATTCCAGGGGTATAGGTTAACTAAATGATGGTATACTGAAAGCCTATACAATTTTTAGGTGGCTGCACAGAGATTGTGATTCAGAGAGGAAAAGTCATGAAGCTGTTGCATTAGTTGAGAGACTTAGGACTGGAATTGATCTGTTAGCAGGGAAGGGATTCTGAGTAGAACTGAGTTTGCTAGATGAAAATAGCAAGGACGAAAAATCTCAACAGATGGATTCAGACATGTGTAAAAATACTGAGAGTGCAATAGTCTCGATGGTGTTAGCATTGCCCCAATATACAATGAACTCATATTTACTACCTCTGACTTTTTAGTTGAAAGATGCACCAATTATGCATCAATACTTCTCATTATTCTGACATGTCAATAACTGTGATTACCCTCCACTGACTTTACTACCCTGCAAGTGCCCCTCATACATTTTCCATTACGCATCTATGATTTGCAAAAAATGTAAAATTTAGTTGCTTGCTGTCATCATAAATATAAATATGGATAAATAACCAAATCTCCTAAAATCATATCCTAATTTAGCCACCTAATTAACCTGATGGGAATTAAAATAGAAGAGTTTCTCCTTACCTTGCTTTCCATTACTGATTAACGTGATGGAGACTGGAGACGATCAGATGTGGGTGTGGGTGCTGCTTCCCGATCCGTCGGTTGCTGCAGCCTACTGCACAATGAGGCACCTCGCGGCCAGTCAGCAAGGCAGCAGTCGTGGCTGAGGTACGCGGCGCCCTTCGCCATGGTACGCCGTCGCGAGTAGCTCCTCGTCACGACCTTGGCGTGGCGGCGCCCGGTGGAGTCAGGCACGGAGAGGTTCGAAGCTTGACGGAGCGACGGCAGAGGCGGTTTCTGGTGATGAGACGGATCTGGACAGGTGCAGATCGGGGCGATGTCGGCGACGGGAGTCGAAGCAGCGGTTGGGCGGGGGCGATGATGTAGGGCCGGTACGTCGGCGGATGGGACGAGAACCGGGAGGCGGCTGGGTGCTCGGCAGACAGGTAAGGCTTCGCCTTGGTGGAGCAGCGGCTGCTGGCTTCCACCTTGGGGAGGACGCGAGGCGACTGCCTAGAGGCGGGAGGGGGAGCCGCTGACGCGGCTCGCCGTCACCGAGCTTGGGACTGCCCCGCCGCCTGCGTGCCGAACACGGGTGCTCTGTGTGTGCGCGCGCGCGCCAAGACGGAGCGCCGGCGCTGCGAGGAAGATGGCCCCGTTTGGTAGCGATTCTTGAGCAGCTTGAGGAGCTGTTTTCTACACCTCACTGAGAGAGAGCTGCGAGAGATGGAGGAGCTGAAAGGAAGTAGATCTCACCGGCTCCTTCTCCCTTCTGACGCGTGATGGACGCCGCAGACCCTAGATCCACCCACGCGCTGCGGCTCCTCCTCCCTCCTCACGCGTGTAGCCGGCGACGGAGAAGAAGCCCGGCGTCCAGGAACGACGGAGGGAGGCGGGGCGGCGATGAGCGGAGGAGGCGGATGCGCGCCGTCGCTCGGCGGCGCGACGGGAGGTGTGGGGCGGCGGTGGTAGTAGCCCGAGCCGGTTCCGGGTCAAAGGAAGGGGGAGGGAGCGGTTTGTTTTTTTTTTTTTTTTTTATGAAGGGAGCCTACGGTGATTAGTGTTAATTACTTCGGAGGCAGGCCGATCAGAGAGGCAGGCCGAAAGCAGCGTGGATACGATGACTTTTGAGTCCTTTTAGTAGTAAGATTTACTCTGCGCGATGCCGTTGGCCACCGCGGCGACTGCGCCCACGACCATCAGCGCGGCGTGCGTCCGGTCCGCGAACGTGAAGAGCCGGTAGAACGGCATGCTTCCAGCGCCCACCATCTCCACCATCCCCGTGACGCCGTCGGGCGCTCTCTCGGCGCCGGCGGGCGTCGTCCCTCGCATTGTCGAATCAATTACCCAGCCAGCTCCCTCGTCCTCTTGTCCCTGACCGGCCACTACGCAGCCTTTTTTCTGGACCCCTCCCGGCTCAAAGATCAGCTTTTATGGTTTCTTATACGTTTGTACTGGCCGGTTGAGAGGGCGGGAGTGGATACGCTTGACCCCAGAGAAGAGTTGTAGGCAGCACGTGTTTTATGAGCAGCTCTAGATGGTTTGTCACGATCTATATTCTCGCACGTGTTTTTCTTAACCACTTCACCAATAAGTCACTTATATGTTTATGCACATATGGCATATTTGACCTTCTCATTTGACTTTTATTTGAATTTGATGAAATGAGTATTTAAGTCTCCAAAGGAATTTATATAAAAGTAATATCAACTACAAGGTCACTTAACTTTTTTTTGATATGTAACTTTTGTTTCGGTCGTTTCTCCGTTATAGACCGTTTGAAAAATTCAATCAAATGTGAGAAACTAGAACATAATTTTTCTTCAATAGACGATTTCAAATAAAAAAGTTGACAATTATAAAGATATACTTAGTTAAGTGCGTGCGTTGTTCGGAATAATATTTATTATGTACTTCTTTGTAACAAGTACAACGTAGTAGGCATAATATTCGGCGAAGTAGACGGAGATTGACGGCGAGGCCACGCCCGGCGGCGCGTGTGGAGGCGGCGGCGCATGGTGGAGTGGAGGGCGGCCGCTAGGATTTGGGGAGGGGGAGAGAGAGAGAGAGCCAAGAGCTAGAGAGCTGAATAAAGGACCGTGCAGCCACTTCTATTATTGATTCAATCTGAATACATCTGCGATGTATTTATAGCCTGGAGATTACGTAGCCCCTAAGTGATCTAAAACCCTAACCTACGGCGGCGGCTACGAGGGCCGGCGCAGGCGGCGGCGCACATACCCATGGCGGTGGAGGGGGTGCCTTCCTGGGCCTCCCGTATGGGCCGTGCCCTTTATCTGTTATATCTCCGTCCGAGTAATATATTCAGGTCCTAACTTATGTTATCTGCTCGTGTGTTGCCATAGTAATAATATTTAGCTGATGTTGTATGAATATGTTTCGATGAAAACAACTCATTCAAAATTATGGTGATTCTTTCACTAATGCATTCCTCAAAAGTATCTTTATCTTTGAAAGTTTTAATATCAAACAAACCCTTTAAATTTTGAGCATGTATAACTTTATTATCAAAAACAAAGGATTATGTCATGTCTTATAACAGAAGCTATAAGATATAGGAGTTCCACCTTGTCTCACAAATGTCAATAGCTTGTGGTACAAAAAACTTTGAAGACAAGAAAATTCAATTCTGATGACCTTAATCTCCACTACATAACAAGGACAACGAACAATGCCCTTGAACGTGTGCCTAAAGATCATAAACCAATTGTGAACGAGCAACTTATTTGTGACTATGTATCACAAGCAATACCCCAATCTCCATTTACATAATAAAGCACATTGTCCCAATATTCGAATTCCACAGGCAATGTATACAAGGAGCAAGAACTTCTGCTCATTCAAGTAGGTAAGCCGTAATCTTAGAGCTTCAAGCTCCAAAAAGGGGAGGATGGTCTTAGGTAAACAAGTGGCCATCCATGATTTTGTTGGCATAAACTTGTATACAAGTAACCTGTGCTTACCTGTTTTTGAATCTAATATGCAGTAGCAGACAAGTTTGATGAGGTTCATGTGCAGGGGTGGAGCTTAGTGGAGACGAAACTGGGCTCCTGCCCTGCTTGCCTAGCACAAAATATGAAGGGCCAGATGCCCAGATAAGCCTATGTCCATCTGTAGATAAAGCCTGTAACAACGGTGCTCATTTTTACACGATGTCTACCTAGCTATCTTCTCGAAGGAGCACTGAGTTCTCAAGTGCAAAGTCATACCAGCTGTTCATAGGTGCTCTGCACAAAACACAAGCTGCAATGCTTCGTGGAGCAGCAAGCCAACTCTCAGTCTCTCACCAGTTAGCACAATGCCGGTTGCCAAGAAAACCTTGTTCAAAATCACTTATTATTCATGAACACAGTTACACAAATGTAGTGCTTACTATAGAAATTAAGACAATATAATGAGTGATTAGCCCCCGCTTGATATTCTGTCAAGCTCTGCCTATTCATGTGCTTAGGAACATCCAGTAATTGGACATCAGCCAAGCATTGGTTATGCACTTCTTTAAAAAAAAGACTACATATATCTACAGCTTTAGTAATTACAACTCTAACTACTCTACATCAAACCTTTTGGTGAAGGTTGTGGCATGTACATAAGGACGTAAGGACATCTGACTACTCTGAAGTTTCAAATGGATTCTCCGAAATATCAGGAGTAAACATGTGTAATGTTAAAAAGGTTTTATTCATTGACACTGCATGCATATCTGATGCTCATTAATATGCCAATAACAGAAAATTGGATAAGCCATGGCTGCCAGGTTGCAAAGCTGTCAGATCCAAGACCATGGCGGCCATTTCTCCTATCCACATACAGTTGACACTCAAATTGGAAATTAATTGCCTACCATTCCATGGATGAACGCTAGTGAATTTGGTCAGAACCCTCTTATGGAGTTGAGTGGTAGAACTTGGTTGACAATGAGTCAGCTTACAAACACTTCCCTAAGAAGAATTCAGTCTTGATGGCTCACTGATTGCCACAACCTGAAAAATGTCAATCCAAAAAATATAAGAAATAAGTATTACCTCCAAGGGACGCAATGACCATTCTCTCTCTGAGGTTACTTTTTCAAAATCACCCTTCGTAGAAGTGTTTCAAACAAATCAGATAGCCCTTTCATTAACACTCCCGGTCTGCACACAGGATAAAAACTAATGTATCTCACAAGATGATACATTAAACAATCTATTTGCATAGTGCAAACAAAGGCTTGAAATGAAAGCACACACTAAATCGATTCACCAACAATTTATAGACTAAGACTGGCAATAGGAACCAATAGGAACCACTGAAACAATTCATCAAACGGGTGGTTGGCATAGTATACGAGACTTGATTGGAACAGAGCACCGAAGCCAGCAACATACGGAAGCCCGTAACATACATCTGCACTGGTCAAGCTGTTCCATCTTCTCCAGCGTAGCCAACTCCCTGTCCTCATCGGCGGCAGCCAACTTACTGCTTCGGGTCACAAGGACATGAGAGTCGTCGTCGCTGCCGGTTTCTTGGAGGAAGCAGACGCGGCAGCGGCAGACGTGGCGAGCGGAAAACGCTGACGAAGACATGAACTCCACGGTGGCCATGGCCTTGGCGAGCCCCCTGGACACACCTCGCCGCCTGCGGCTGCTTGGTGGTGGCGCCCGCGGAGGATGCAAGGGGGGCGAGGTCTTTCTCTGCGTGGTGCTGGGCGCGGACCGCGGACGCGAGGTAGGCGGTGTCTCGGTGAGTCGGTGGCCAAAGTGCGGCCTGGGCCTCGGCGTCGTGGCGATGCGAGGTGGGTGAGGGCGAGGAGGAGCCGCCTCCGTCACTGCTCCGCCTCCACCGCTGGGTCGCTGCCGGTGACTGCTTGTCGTGCTTACTGCGGTTCCACGGTAGAGATGGAGGTGGGCGGTGGTTCTGCGCAGAGAGAGAGAGCGCGCGAGGCAGGTGGCAAGGACGGCGACGCGAGGGCGAGCTGCAGGCGAGGGCGGACGTCGGTTCAGCAGAAGGCGAGTGCTAGCTGCAGGCACGTGCGGCGCGGGCGGACGGCGGTTCCCGGCCAAACGGTAGGCGTGGGCGGAGCGGGCGGACGGTGGTTCGTGGAGGGCGACGGCGACGACGACGGCGAGCTGCAGAGCTGGGAGGGCGCCACAGCAGGGGCAAGGGCGAGCTACGGCGGGTCGTGGAGGGCGACGGCGACGGCGAGCTGCAGTGTTGGGCGGACGGCGGTTCGCGAGGGCGAGGGCGAGGCAGGCAGATGGAGGTTTCGTGGCGTAGAAGGAGCGTGTGGGGCAGGGACGGGGCGTGGTGAAGCGCGTGGTGGGCGGGGCGGCAGTTCCGGGTCAGCGGGACGAAGCGCGAGCGGGGGACTGCGTGATTAGCGCTAATTACCGTGGGAGGCAGGCCGAAAGCGGTGGCTACGATATCATTTGAGGATTTTTAGTAGTAAGATAACTTTTTGAAGTCTACATCTTTCATTTTGGTCATTTATCTATTTGAGACAGTTTGAAAAAAAATCCAAATTTTAAAGATGAGAAATTCAAACATAATTTTACTTATATAGACAACTTCAAATAAAAAAGTTGTCAACTACAAAATTGCATAACTTTTCGAGATTTATAACTTATGTTTTGGTCATTCCTCCATCCAAGAACATTTGAAAAAATTTAAAATTTCAATATTCCAAGACTAACCGATTTCAATGTTCAGCGTCTACTTTTAGAGGCAACTTTAGATGAAGCTGCTTCTAGAAATTTATTTATAGAGACAATTCTATAAATATATATTTTAGAGACGACTCATTTCAATAATTGTTTTTTAGTGGCGGTTTCAGATTGAGTCATTTAAAAAAAAAAGACTGTCTCTGCAACTGCTTTTTTTGCGGTAGTCTAGTGCTTTGGTCTGGCAGCACAAGATCCCTGAACCTTATACGTTCGATGAAACGGAGTTGTTTTTACTGGGCGTCCTGTCCTGCAAGTGTCTGGCAATAGTCCATGACGCCACTTCTAGGACGCCAAGGAAAATATCATACACGTACATTCACTATGTGAAAAGAAGTAATATTCACCATGCTGCGTACAGACGACATATCTAACAGGCGTCTGTAATCTTATAACACAGACGAGTGTATACTACGCGTGTCTGAAGAAAAAACGAACAATCGATGGTTGGCCGTATAGGCGTCTGTAATAATATACATTACACACGCTCGTACTGACCGCGCGTCTGCCCTAATACATTACACACGCTCGTACTGACCGCGCGTCTGGCCCTTGTGCAGTTTGCCAGCATCTGCCGGGGTGCACTATCAACTCGTGCCGCGCCATGTGCTTCTCCAAGGGCTACGGCAACCTTTTCCCAAACTGTGGGAACACGCGCACCACACTGGACAGATGCTGCTGCTTCATTGTTAGTAGTTAGGTCTTGTTTAGATTCATCCAAGTTCCAAGTTTTTTCACTCTCTCTCCATCACATCAATTTTTACCCGCATCGTGGACTATTAAATGTAGGTAAAAAAAATAACTAATTACACAGTTTAGTTTGAAATCACGAGATGAATCTTTTGAGCTTAGTTGGTCCGCGATTGGACAATATTTATCAAATACAAAGCGAAAGTCTTCTACGAGTCCAATTCTAACTTTTTGAATTCTAACTCCTATCTAAACAAGGCCTTAGTTTCAGAAATTGATGCCAGCTCTGCTAGCTGCTCCTGCACTGCACTTTCCTGTTATCAGTAGTTATCATCTTGCCCTGCTTCTGAAAATTAAACAACTGTATCCGTAGTGTAGGTTTCGCTCTTTTGGCGTTGGCCTCTCGCCTCCGTTGAATTTGCGTTGTTGTAAGGTCTTTGACCAATCTGTTTCCCCTCTTAATGAAATACGACAAAGCCTGCTCGCGAAAAAAGAAGAAAATTAAACAATAAATGTCAAAGTTCTGCAAACTGATTCCATGCTTAAAATCCACAAGCCGAAGGAGCAAGCAGCAACAAGAACATCAAAGCAACAAAATGCCATAGCAATCCATTTGAACAGCTAATAAAAACTTATCAAATCAAACACGCCTGTCGGAACCAAAATCTTATGCTAGAAATTGCCGTAGGTTGCACTAATCTGCAAAAGGTGGAAGGAAAGAGATGTTTTGGTGGGATCAATATTCAAGAGGTAAGCTAGAAAAGAAAGCCACCAGCAAGCTTTCAAACAGCAGTTCACCACGAGGAAAGACACATCACTTGCAAGGCAGTTTCAGCTTCTTCCAAACGTCATATATATATTTAGAAAAACAGAACAAGTACCCAGATTAACTAGGACCTCATACAGTTAGACACATATCAGCTTAGCAAGGAAATACTCCTACATCTTGAAAGCTGTATAGCACAAACCAAGGTTCAGGACAGGACAAGCCCAAGAGCTAAAAGAAACCCCAAAGGAACAAAATAAGCTCATTGACCACTGCTTTATCACCCACCTCACTTCGCTTAGCGGCACCACTTGATACTTTGACAACAGCTTAATTGAGCACTGCACATATCACTTGGCTTCAAGTTCATTGAAACTGCACGTCTGCCTATGTCACTTGATTGAAAGAAACTTCAGCTGGCAGAATCTCCGTGTAGTAATACAAGAAGTATAGCTGAAACAACAGGCTCTCTTTTCATCAAGCACTTCATATTCTAATAAGCTCCAAATTAAAGGATACGAGATAATGCTCATGGGCATTCTAGAACACTACTAAATATATAGACAAACTTCTGAACTATATATATATATGCGGCGATTTAAGCATTCTGTAATGCTACCCTCCTCGCCAGCTCACCGGCAAGTGTTGGGAATTTCTGCAACAGCATGATAAAACCATCTGTGACCACGGCCTTCTTGAAATTTTCCTTCACAGCAAACAAGTCCATGCACTTTGTCTTCAACTTCAGACAGCCGTATGTCTCAGCGCAAGCTAAAACAGAAGCGACCGTTTCCGCCGAGACATTTTCACATAACTTGAGTTCACATATAACCTTGAGACGGTCCAGCGCATATCGGTCAGCTGCGGCAAGCAAATGTATCATCATGTCAACAAGAGGGTCACCAAGCTCATCATCCGAAGGCAAAGCATCCGTGTACATGAACTGGAGCATAACTTTGAACGCGGCAGGCTCGATGTCGTGCAGCATGATGGATGGCATTGTGGCGTCTGCCATCGGGCCAAAGAGCTCAGCCCTGAAGACCGGTGATCGGGCTGCGAGCACAGCACGGTGAGCAGAGAACACCTCACTACCCACAACAAACGACACATCTGTCCCCAAAGCTGAATCCAGTAGGTGGCCCAGATGGCTTGCTAAGTCGGGCTGTGGTGGCACAGGCAAGGTGTTGTCAATGTCAGGCACAACTATGACCTCGCACAAAATTGTGACCGTGCCATTTATCACATAGGATGATTTGAGATCACTTAGCTTCAATAACCGAGCCCTTCCCATGCCGTCCTCGGCAGAGTAAACATGCACGGACCTGGGCCTACTTTCAGATAACAGCGTGCCATCTATGCCCAACAGGGAAGCATCAAAGATGGCTTTGACATTCTTGGATTTGGTCACCAGATGCAGCCAGATTTGGAAGTGCTCGCCGCCATCTATCTCGTCCCCACGAGGGTAGCAGTTAATCCTCCACAGGTAACCCCCGGCGGAGAAGTTCTCAGAGCTCACGACGTCCCCAATGCCAAGGTAATGGATTTGCGCGTAGTAGTCAAGCTTGAACTCGAGAAAACAACAGCCCAACATCCTGCTACTTCGGAGTTTCCTAGAAAAATTCCCATGTAAATAACACCGATTCTCAATCAACAAAACCCTTAATCCTAAGAAAAACTAAGAAAAGGACACGGAGAAGAATCACTCACATTCCAAGAAATGATTGTGGACTTGCGGTGGGGCAGGGTTTGTGGGCTTGGTGGTTGCTCTTGTTGCCGCCGCTGTAGTGAGCTTAATACTCCCAAGGAAAAGAGCGGCGTGCGCCTTGTCTCCGACAAACCTATTGCCGCCGCCGGCCGCCGGCCGCCGCCTCTGCAGCTCGCTTCAGGGTTTGGGGCGGGCGGACGGCGGAGAGTGACGGGCTGATGGCCGCCGCGGCGTCGTGGCCTAGTGACGTAAGCCGCCCGCTCGAGTCATGCTATGGCGAGACTCGTGGGCTTGTGGCCCAAACATAGGCCCATGAACGAGGACAGGCCCATATTTGCTCTTCTTTGCTAAGACCTAGGCCTAATAAGATCTGCTAAAAAAAGGGAAGCACTGGCGATCGAACGTTCTATTTGTAGAACGGCGTCCGACGGCCCACCGAAGCCCACCCCGCACAACCCGAAACGGAGAAATCCATCGGACGCCCGAGTTCCCCCGTCAGACACCTGCATGCGGACGCCGCGCCTGGTCACAATGCCTGCCCAATGTGACACGCACGCGCTGCTGCTTTGCCGATGATAAAAAACTAGTATTGTTGCGTCTGCCTTCTCACATGCTCGAGCATCCTCTCTATATTCTCATATGTGAACAGTGGCAAATAATAATGGCGTCACAGCACCTGCGACATGCCGTTGTGCCATGCACACGCCTACAGATGCCGGTGGTGCAGGAACACCATGCAAGTGGCCATGCACACATGGGGCCACTGTGTCCCTTGGAGACCGTATGTGTATGATTTTAATGATATACCAGAAAATAATTTTTAAATGTAAGAAACAGCAGTTAAAACATTTACAATATACGTTTACAAAATAGATTATAGCAACTAAAACATTGGAATCTAGATAAACACACCTATAACAAATGTCTAAAATAGATGAAATATTTTGAAAAGACGGTTACAACATATGTGTGTTGCCACCGAAAAATATGCAAATACCTAAAATAAAACATTAAAATTTAGATAAACACAATTGCAATAAATGTCTAAAATAGATGAAATATTTTAAAAAGACGATTACAACATATGTGTGTAGCCATTGAAACATATGTAATACCTAGATAAAACATTGAAATCTAGATAAACACACCTACAACAACGGTCTAAAATAGATGAAATATTTTAAAAAGACAGTTACAACATATTGTGTAGCCACTGAAGCATATACAGATACCTAAATAAAACATTAAAATTTAGATAAACACGGCTGCAACAAATGTCTAAAATAAATGAAATATTTTTAAAAATATGATTACAACATATGTGTGTAGCCATTGAAACATATGTAATGCCTAGATAAAACATTGAAATATAGACAAACACATCTGCAACAAATGTCTAAAATAGATGAAATATTTTGAAAAGACGATTACAACATATTGTATAGCACTGAAACATATGCAAATACCTAAAATAAAACATTAAAATTTAGATAAACATAGCTGCAACAAATGTCTAAAATAGATGAAATATTTTGAAAAGATAATTACAACATATGTGTGTAGCCATTGAAACATATGTAATACCTAGATAAAACATTGAAATCTAGATAAATATACCTGCAACAAATGTCTAAAATAGATGAAGTATTTTGAAAAGATGATTACAACATATGTGTGTAGCACTGAAACATATGTAATACCTAGATAAAACACTTGTAACATGTGACTAAAGCAAAATGAATTTAGAACATATAATTACATTATATTTCAGTCATTGCAATATATGCAACATTTAAATGAAACAAGTGTAACATTTAAAATGAAATATTTAAAATATATCTCTAAAACACATGAAACATACGGGCCTGATGCCATAAAATGGTAAAACAATTTGGGTTTAATTAGTTGATCCTCATAGGAGCAGCAAAAACAGCGCATGCAGCTGCTGCCCCATGCGATTAGCTGCATGTTGGGTGCTGGGTGCTGGATGCACAGCAGGCCAAAGTCAATGGATGCATGCAGTGTCCCGCAATAAATGCATACTACTGAGATGGGTCGGTTCGCATGCGCTCCTGCATGCCATTAAAGCTTGACCACCCACGCTTTCCTTTTTTATTATAAAATAAATCACGGGGAGGCAGGGGCAGACGGCAAAGCGCGGGTGGGCGACGGGTGGGTGAGCTGGGCCGATTGGGTGTAAAGCCCAACAAATAGTTGCTGTTCTAGACGTAGAACGTAAAAAGAGAAGCATTGCCGCTAAAAAAACCCTAGGCCTAATGAGACAGCAAATGATTCTCGAAGAGAGAGAAAGAGAGAGACTGCAAATGTGTGTGACACGAGATGGCAATGGAGACCTGATTTCATATGGGGAATGGCCCAGATACTTGAAGTTGGATGATGAAGGTGGTGAACAAGGAAGAGTATGTAGAGCACTGGACGACCTCTTCGGCTTCTCACGGCGGAAACAATGGCAACGAGAGGGTGTTATGGGACATTACTCATTAGTCGCGAAGGATATGCACTGTCGGTTCCACCAAATTACAACTTATCGCCACATTTTGCATTGGGTCAAATGTTACATAGAATTACAAAGGCTCTACACGCCAGTCGAAACTAAATTGAACAGAATCAATGCGGTCGGTTAAAGCTGCTACTGGTTTTGGAAACCACAGAAATTAAACAACCAAATGTCAAATTTCCGCAAACTGATTCCAGTGAGAAAAGATTAAACCTAAGAAGCTCCTCAATGCCAATTCGATGCTTCAAAATCCACACACCATAGGAGCAAGCAACAACAAGAACATCTAATCAACAAAGTACCATAGGCCAGAGCCCAGAGCAATCCATTTGAACAGCTAATAGAACTTATCAAATCAAAGACACCGTCGGACTCCAAATTTTGATGTTAGAAATTGGTATAGATTGCACTAATTTGCAAAGAGATGGAAGGAAAGACAATGTTTTGGTGGGATCAACATTCAAGAGTTAAGCCAGAAAAGCCACAACCTTTCAAACAGCACTTCACCACGAGGAAAGACACATCATCGACAAAGCAGTTTAGCTAGCTTCTTCTAAACGCCATATCTTAAAAAACAGAGGTAGTACTCAGATTAGTTAGGACCTGAAAGGAAACATACATATTCAAAGTTGTACAGCACAGATCAGGTTCAGGACAGGACTGAGCACAAAATAGGCTAACTGAGCACTGCCTTATCACCCACCTTGCTTCGCTTAGTGGCATCACTTGGTACTTCGGCAACATCTTAAATTAGCACTGCATATATCAGTTGGCATCAACCAAACTGCATGTCTGCATATGGAGCTTGATCGAAACATCACAAGACAACATATATCAGTAGGCAGCAACTTCATTGAAACTGCATATGTCACTTAGTAGCAACTCCACATATCTGCATATATCAGCTTTGAGCAACTTCGTGCAGTAATACAAGAAGTATATCTGAAAGAACAGGTTCTCTGTTCATCAAGCACTCCATATTCTAATATGCTCCCAATTAAGGGATACGAGATAATGCTCACTGGCATTCCAAAACACTAGTAAAGATATAGTCGAACTTCTGAACTATACATATGTGGAGATTTAAGCATTCTACAACCCCACCGTCATTGCCAGATCAGCAGCAAGTGTTGGGAATTTCTGCAGCAGCATGAGAAAACCATCTGTGGCCGCTGCCTTGATGAAATTTCTCTTCACAGCAAAGAAGTCCATGCACTTTCTCTTCAACTTCGGACAGCCGTATGCCTCAGCACAAACTAAAACAAAAGCAATCGTTTCCACCGAGACATTCTCACATAGCTTGAGTTCACATAAAACCTTGAGACGGTCCAGCGCATACCGGTCAGCCGCGACAAGCACATGTATCATCATCTCAGTAACAGGGTCTCCAAGCTCATCATCCAAAGGCAAGGCATCAGTGTAAACGAACTGGAGCATAACTCTGAATGCCGCGGGCTCGATGTCGTGCAGCGTGATGGATGGCATTGTGGCGTCTGCCATCGCGCCAAAGAGCTCCGCGTTGAATACCGGTGACCGGGCCGCAAGCACAGCACGATGAGCAGGGAACACCTCACCGCCGACGACGAAAGACACATCTGTCCCCAAATTGGAATCCAGTAGGCCGCCCAGATGGCTTGCTAATTCAGGCGGTGGCGGCACGGGCAAGGTGCTGTCAGTGTCAGTGACTATGACCCCGCACAAGATCGTGACCCTGCCATTCGTCACATAGAGCGACTCGAGGTCACTCCGCTTCACGAAGCGTTTCCACCCCATCTCGACGCCGTTCCTGGGCGGGTAAACCTCCACGGACCTGAGCGCGTCTGAAGAAGACAGCGTGCCATCTCTGCACACCATGGAAGCATCGAAGACGGCCCTGACGCTGGTGGATTTGGTCAGCAGCTGCAGGTAGATTGACAAGTGCTCGTTGTTGCCGTCTACCTTGTCCCCGCGCGGGTAGCAGTTAATCCTCCACAGGTAACCCCCGGCGGAGAAGTTCTTGGAAGTCACGGCGTCCCCAATGGCGAGGTGATGGATTTGCGCGTAGTTGAGCTTGAACTCGAGGAAACCCGAGCCCAACATCCTGCTGCTTGTCTGCATCCTAGAGGAATTCCCGTGTAAAGAACACCAATTCACAGGCAAGGAATCCCTTAATCGTAAGAAAAACTGAAGAACTGGACGCGAAAATACTCACATTCCAAGAAATGGTTGAGCACTTCGTGGGGTAGGGTTGGAGGGCTTACTGGTTGGTTGCTCGAGACGCCGCCGCTGCCGATCTATCGTCGGCGCCGCCGTGAGCTTCAGGATCCTCAGGAAGGAGCAGCGTACGCCTTGACGCCGAGGAGCCTGCTCCCGGCGATCGTCGCCTCCGACAAGCCTCCGTATTGGTGGGACGGGAGAGAGTGTGGCCTGGCCGCCGCGGCGCCGCGGCCTAGTGACGTAAGCCGCCGGCTCCAGTCAGGCAGTCACGCTGCCGGGAGAATCGTGGGCTCGTGGCCCAAATATAGGCCCGTCAAAGCCGATAAGCCCACCGTTGCAACCTTTGCTTTGCTATAAGGCTTGTTTGAGGGCCTGAAAGATGGCATTTTGGTCTACTCTGCGTTGTCTACTGCATTCTCGTTTCCTGTAGCTAGCACATAAAAAATCAAAGCTCAAACATTAGACAGAGTGCAGACCATATACATCAACCTCGAAACATTAGACATATGACAAGATCTAATATTTAAAATTAGTTCAAAACGTATCTAAAACAATAAAAGAACCTCAATAGTTATATCATTGAGAATAACATATATGCTGTGAACTTGCTATTTCAACCCCTTCATCATGATGTTGGATGCCAATTTTCTCTCTGCGACCATTACTAATAATGGGATTAATATGACCCTGGGTTTACTGTCCTTGGAGTGTTCACGACACTCCTCTTGGAGATAATAGCCACAAATTAGTCTTCAACGATGAAATTAGCGTGCGGTCAATGAGATCTTGAAAACATATGCTTTTGCTAATAAATCTTTTGGATTAAGGGGTATTTTTTAGGTGACACAAAAGATAAAACTGTGCAGTACGGCTGCGTTTCGTTCCACTTTACGCATTTGGCACTTCCCCTTCCCCAATGACCGAATCCCCGATCACGCCGCGAGCGAATCTAGGGCCTAGGTAGTTCACTAGTTCCGGGGCGCAATGGCCTCACCCCAGCCGCCGCCGCCGCCGCCGCCGCCGTCGGCGAGTGGCTGGGCGTGTCTCCCATCTGACGTGCTGTGGGACGTCTTCCTCAGGATCGGGCAGCGCGAGGTCCTCCTCGGCCCCGGGCTCGTGTGCTCCGCGTGGCGGCGCTTGGCACGCGACGAGCCCATGCTGTGGCGCTGCATTGATCTGACCTCTCCGGACTCCGACGGGGAAGACGACGGAGCCCTCGGGGACGGGGACGGCGACGGCTACAAGAACATCGCGACGTGGAAGGCTTTGGCACGGGCCGCCGTGGATCGCAGCGCGGGCCAGTGCGAGGCTTTCTCTGGCCGCGCCGACGATGAGGTCATCCGGTACCTCGCCGGCAGGTGACGTTCTTTGATCTTTCGCTTTGATGGACCCTGACGGTTAATTTATTATTAGTACTCTGACGCTACTTAGAGGTGAATCAAATTAGCAAAAGAATAACAGAGTTT
Organism: Themeda triandra; assembly: GCA_018135685.1. Lineage (NCBI taxonomy): Eukaryota > Viridiplantae > Streptophyta > Magnoliopsida > Poales > Poaceae > Themeda > Themeda triandra. Next base: position 15,752 of record JAENPR010002269.1, on the reverse strand, counting down.
AGTATCCAATGGAATCATTTAATTCAAAACAATGCCAGATACACAATATAATACGTAATGTTTTTCTCTCCATTCATTTACTTTTTGGAAGAAAAACACTTGACTGTATTTTTTGTTTGTGTGATATTACTATTGATCATAAATCTAAGCTCATTATAAGGCATTACCATGGACCATGGTCATTCTCTTCAACTAATATGTAATCTATGAAATGTATTTTTTTTTTAAAAAAAAGGCAAGAAGAAAGCCTTTGTTGTTGTCGATATATATATATGATAACTACTACCAAAACGGACTAGCGCAGCTAGTTTATTGAAACCCTTGACTACTTCTTTTATGGAGGTCACAATGACTTTATTTGAGATATTCCTATCCTTGATTTTAGAAATTTATATATTTTCTATTTACTGCAATCAATAAATTGATATTTAAAATGTATTTTGTTGCTTCCATTGCCTGTCCATAAATTTAAGATCATAAATTGATAAATTTATTTATGAAATGAACCATATTGTTACTTCCATTGCCTGTCCATATATATATTACTACTTAGTGTGTTGTAGTTTTTTTTTGTTTGTATATAAGAACAAATGTATATATAAAAATGTTATACATGTTGGTATGTAGTAAGAATTCTGTTCTGACATCTTTTCTGTTTGTTTTTCACCATTGCTGTGTTCATGATCTTCAGAAAAAAATAGCAATCCTAATAGACCTTGCACAATATATTTAGCATGCTGAAATTATGGTAGCAATAAAATAATTGTCAGACCCATAGTTATTGGTGTCTGGTCTAGCATATACTCCTATCCATTTAGACAAGCGAATGCAATTTGGCTTTGGTATTGTGGAAGTTTTTATAAACACATAAGAACTTGTTTTGATGTTGTAGTTTCCAAAAAAATGTTGATATCAGTTAGTAACTACTAGTAGTTTAGCGATGAGTTCGAGTGGAACTATAAAACAAAAATACTAGAGATTTTGCAATACCATGATTCTCAAAGATATCTATAAATAGAATTTATTAAAACCTCTTAGATTACTTAAACTTGAGTATAAAGTATTATAGAAAACAATAGTAATTTCCGAAACTCCTGAAACCATGTATCCAACAAGCAATTCTAGTAATGTTTTTTTGCTCACCCCTTCGGATTCTAACCAGATGATACATTTTTTTATAGGGCACCGTCTCTAAGAAGCCTAAATGTCACTTCACTCAACGAAGGTGTGTCCTCTATAGCATTCTGTGACGTAATAAAAGAGTTCTCTCTTCTGGAAGAGGTTGAGCTCGTGATAAAAGCTGACACCTGGACATCCATGAAAGTATCAACAAGATGCTGGGCAGAGCTGCTTCAAGCAGCTTGTGAAGCTTCCAACCATCTGAAGTGTTTCATGGTGCGCCATGTTGGTGGTGGCAAAAGCAGCGATCGATACTACTGTCAAAGGCTCTCTGTGTCCCCTCAAGGATTTGCAATCCCAACAATGCATGGGCTACGGTATCTGCAGCTGTTTGGGGACAGCTTCACTAGAGACGTGGTACTGAGCATTGCAGATGGCTGCCCTAACCTGCATTATCTTGACATCAGCCATATCCCCAACCTGAGGCATGAGGACATAATTGTGTTGCAGGCCAAATGCTCCATTGTCGAGCATAATAATGCGTATAATATGGACTCTGATGACGACTTTTACTTTACCGATTTCGACGACCTCTTTGATTATTGATGTAATTTACAGTAGAGGCAAAAAACCTGTGAGGTGAAAATGTGGGTTGTGGAGTTCATAGGGAAGTTTCTATTTAAAGTGAAAATTTGAAAATAAAGAAAGACAAGTTTGGTGAAGAATGCTAAAAAAAATAAGTTTGGTGCAGCTGCGTTGGGGCGCTGCAGCTGTTGGGAGTTAAGGTAGGATTGAATGCCAATAGAATACATCTAGCTTCCTACCTTTGAGGTACAATAATATAATCTGCATTGTGATTCCAAAATATGATCATGCTTTTCGAAATTGGAATAATCATACAGATAAATTGTGGTATTGAGCTGCGGCAAATGGTTGAAATAACATGATATAAATACTGAGTTTTTGTATAGCTGATGTGTAAAGGCTTCCTCGCTCCTGGCATCAAGTTTGTCTTCATTACCACATCAATGATTTTCAGAGGGGATGCATCCTAAAGAAATTCACCTATCCCAATAACAAATAAATCTCACTAAAATGATCCCCATAATCTCGGTTTATAACCAGTAGGGGTGCAAACCCCTCCAGTTCCATTAAAAAAAAACAAGGCCTTATTTGCTTATCTAGAACTCAGATTCTGCAATCACTATCTAGAATCTAGATTCTCATGATCTTTAGGAAATCCAAACAAGATGTGTACTTGATCTACATTATATTAATTAATAGAAATGGATATTTTATATGAACATAAATTGCATAACTTATGATTACTAAAACATTTTCCATAATTGTAGATGTTTATAATATAATGTAGTTTTGAGAAGATATTTTAGTTTTTTTGAATAATGGCAAAAAAGTGGAACACCATACAAAGATTACAAAATTTAAAAACTGGACCACCCTACCTATAAATTCTGGCTACACCACTGCCCTGCATCTTGCTTTACTGTTTAGTGGGACGAGATACCGGGAGAGAGTGATGGCCTGGCCGTCGGGGCCCTAGCGGACAAGCCCACCGTTGCCTTCTTTGCTATATGCTAAGACAAATTAAACATGTGCCTTTTCTCTATCTCTATCTCTTATCTTCTCTATCTTTTCTATTCTCTCTATCTATCTATGTCTATGATGTCTATATCTATATATATACAACCAAGCAAACAATATTCTATCTCTATCTATGTCCATATGTACATATATCTATATCTATACAACCAAGCAAACAATAGGTCATAATGATCAGAATTAATTCTTTGCCATGTTTTCTTAGGCACCAACCTTATATAAGCATGACCAGCGGGTGCCTTTTTCTGTATCTTTATCTCTTCACTTCTCTACTCTCTATCCCTATCTCTATCTCTATCTCTATCTCTATCTCTATCTCTATCTCTATCTCTACATATAAAATATAAATGATTAGAATTAGTTCCTTGCCATGTTTGCTTAGGCCACCTACCTCTATATAAGCATGGTCATTGAGCACTACATTATTTCATCAGGTAATCAATCTCGCATTCCATGGCGCTTCTCAAGAGTAATGAAACTAGGGCTCTCTTCTTGGCGGCGATCGTGGTCATGGCCACGGTGTTGACACCCTGCCCTGCACACGGAGCAGATGATGGTATATATGTGCATCATGCACTCTAACCATATAATTTTGTTCATAAAAAAGATTGTATGCATTTGGATATTGGTACGGTCATTATTGACTAGTTTTTTTTTTTATTTTTAAAAACTCCGTGTAGAGAGGTGCACACATATGGATAATTGCACTATCGATGCATGCCGCAACCAGTGCGCGCAGTGGGGGTATTCCAACCCTGTGATAAACTGCTGGAACACACCACCAGGACAGGTTCTGGACACATGCTGCTGCTTTACTCCTAACAGAAAACCAGCTTGATTTGTACTAGACAACTCTAGCTGTATCTTGGATGATCAATCCAAATATATATTAATAATTTGGATGAAAATCCTTGTTTAAAGTTTCAAATTGCCTCAAGCTCTAAAGGATCCTCAAATAATGGTATGGCGTGTTTTATTACGTGTAAATGCGAGCACCCGTGGTCTCGTGCCAAGTTAAGGACTTGAATCCAGGTGAGTAGGTTCCACCACACAAAGAACCTAATCAGTTAAGCTACGCTCAGTATTCTAGATGTGGAACAAATAAGAATACATTAGGTACAACTCATAAACATAAACATAAATGATCTCTTAAAGATTGACCCTGATGAACAGAGTAGAGCACCTTCAACGGGTGGATCAGGCAAACTTGCACGCAACACTGAAGGATTGATGATCCACAGTCGACGAAATTGGTGAATGAATAAATAGTCGAAGAACCATCGATCCATATGACGACATACGTCCTAAACAAACTGGATGCATGGACAAGCCATCGAAGTCAATCCATCTGCTCCAAATTACAACTTACCTTGTTCTTGTTCAATTTTTATTTGAGTAAATTGCATTGTAGGTACTTAAACTTTTGGTGCGCTCCCGTCTAAGTACTCGAACTAAAAAAAATGTAACATCTAGGTACTGGAACTATCTGTCATACGCATTAAAGGTACAAAACACGCCATGCGTGCACCAAGAGCTGACGTGGACAATGCCACTATGGACACTGGATGCGGGCCCGCTGCCAATTTTGCAAACAAAACCCCACATCATCTCTTCTCACACGGGACTCCACGCCGGCGAGCAGGCAAGCACGGACGGGCCGCCGCTGCTGTGGGCATGTCTGCGACTGCGAGCCACGGGGCGCGAACTGGCGCGCCGCGGCCACGAGCGCGCATGCGAGCCCCTGCTGGCACGACCACGTGGTTATGGAGGCGAGCACGGGCGTGCAATTTGCCCTTGGGAGGGCACGGCGGCTGCGATTGACCAGCCAGCAGGCTTTGCGGTGGCCGGCAAGGTGGCAACACCTATGGATTCAGGTGCACGTACGGGGGTATGTCTCATAGGGGCATGGGCCCGTGCCCGTGCGGGCGAGCGGCATGCAGTAGAGGAATGGCGCTGGCGGCATGCAGCAGATGAGCAGCGCTGGTGGCCATATACGGCAATTAGTGAACTCGGTGACTACAAGGTCGGCGCGGGTACATGTCAGGTGCGTGGGGGAGCTAAGGGATTGTTGTAGGCACGGCTTGTGCAGTGGTGGTGCGTACGGTTGAGAACGGTGGTGGTGAGAGACAGATCGGCGGTTCCGAGTTTGGCGTCCATGGCCATAGCAACCGTGCCGCAGGTGAGGTCCGGAGGACTTGATCACGTGAAGAAGCTAGCTAGCTATGCCGCAGCTTTTGGTGCGGCACTCAGGATTTAAACCCTGGGCGGCAGGTCCCAACTAGTGGCATTTGCCACTGCGCCGTGAGCGCATTCGCAGCTAGCTAGGCTGTGTGCTAGGGATGGACCGGTGCTGTTCATGGGGACCGACGGCCACGAGATCAGGACCGTGCCGCCGTCGCACAGAGGCTCCGGTTTCACCTGGACGATGCCGTTCCACTCCCACGGCGGCAGCGACCAATGTGCCATCGGCATCTCAAGGCAGGATGGTGCCTTCCTCGTCCCACGGCAGCCTTGGTTCCTAACGATCGCCATCCATAGGGGTTCCTCTTCGTGCGTACGGTTAGTGTTCCGTCCACACCCGACGGCGGCGACGCCTACCAAGCTGGGTACATCCCCAGCACTTCTTCGGCGCAGCGGCTGGCAAAGTGGGCGGGTCAGACGATGATCGGATGCGTTGTCCAATTAACACACGGACGCCACGAGAGCACACTGTTGTGCGAGGCCGCCGGCGCTGCTCAACTCCATGTCGGGTTCCCATACACGACGGAGTAGGTCCGCGCGGGGCGTTCGTAGCGGCGGTAGCGGGAGGGTCCGACGGCGCTGCTGCGGCTCAGGCGGCAGCCTTTATGAAGGCCAACAAGATAGGAGTAAGACCAAAAAATAGAGCTGGGTGTTTTTTTTTTTGCAAAATCGACAGTGGGTCCACATCCAATGTCTACGGTGGCATGTCCACGTCAGCTCTTCATGTACGCGTGATGTGTTTTTTACCTTTAGTGCACATGACAGATAGTTTTAGTATCCAAACATTATATTAGTTTGAGTAACTAGACGGAAACGCACCAAAAATTTAAGTTACAGTGCAATTTACTCTTTTTATTTCTATCTTTTGATCAAGTTTGGTGTAGTACGTGAACGCGATATCACAAGGGTGACCCAATCGTGACATTACTGTTGCACAGAGAGAATTGCGTTAACTTGTGTACGGGGTGAAATGTGAAAGAAGACATGCACCCAGATGTGTCAGTCGCAATGCCCGCGGATCGCCCACCCCCGGAGGCCGGGATCAGACTGGCCAGCGGCCAATGCTGCTGCTTTGTAAAATGCCAAGACTGCGCCTGGACTCGCATGGGAGGTTTGGTAGTTGCTACGACAGATGTGATTATTAACCGGCTGTTTTTTTTAAGAAAGAGGTTGCTAAGCCCCCAGCCTTAAGAAGGCTTAAATCATGCGGCGCGGCGGGTTCGAGCCCGGGCGGATGGCTTCCTCACCTTGGGAGAGCTTACCAACTGAGCCAACGCTCAGTCCGCATAACCGGCTGTTTTGAGAGGTGTCAATATAATTTGAATAAAAAACTTGTAGAGACTAAGATAAATTTTGTGCCACTATTTAAGAAAACCAATTGCCCTCCATTGGCCATGCTGCCTACACAAACTCCTACATAAACTGAATGATAAATTCCCATACTATTCCAATTGTTTTCCTCTCTATGATATTGATGTTGTATCTATATTTTGCAAAACATAAATTGTTAATACAATCATTTCATCATTACAATTCAATAGTTCCATTAGATGTCTTTTGAAAAGGAAGGACTTTATTAATTGGCGATGACGTGTTGATACGATAATTATGAACTTTGCAAAAAAAAACATCCAGCTTAAACCACACAAATAAACAAATTGCCCGGTATTCTAATAAATTTTGATTCTAAGACTAGATCACCACCTATGTGCCCCGGAGAAAAAATATTGTGACCATTTACACTAATTATTGTGATGCCACAACAACCAAAGACTACGAAGTATGCTTCCGGATAAAGAAGCCAATGGGCAACCGAAAATATCACCTGCATATGAGAGAAAGATATGTTTTTTTCAAACATCGAATCAGATCATTTTTTCTTAACCAGAGCGTACAATAAGTAGGTGCCGGTCCTAGCAGAAGGTTTTAGAAAACCTCCCAAATGCCTGAAGCCCCCAAACATACGAGGAATACTACGAAATTGAGGAAGTAAATGCAATATTTATGCAGCCCCAAGTTGCACGGGTGAAACTACATTCAAGGAAAAGGTGTTTAATTGTCTTACTTTTTGTGGCAAAAACAACACTTTTCATTGCCATTCCAATTGTGTTTGGCTAAGTTATCCTTTGTTAGAATCACCTCTCTATGAAAGTACCAAATAAAAAATATTTTTAAGGGGATCTTCAGGTTCCAAATGATTATGTTTATGTCAAATATAGAAATATAGCCAAATATAGAAATATTTGATTTTGGACAAATCTAGAATGACAACTACTATGAAATACAAGGAGTAGTATTGCATAAATATGGCTATTTCTACACTACTCCCTTCGTCCAAAAATAAATAACCTCACGAGGTTTAAATTCTACCTTAAAACAAAAACATAGGACATTACCTCCTAACCGCATGTCCATGCAAATAATAACTGCTAAATCTGGGAGCTATGCTTCGGAAAACAAAGGGGATGAGGGTACATGTGTGTATTTTTCTAGTGTCCTCTTTGATATTTTTAAAGCTATTTATTTTGGGACAAAAGAGTATACTACAACGAATGGCGCGAACCTCTAGTCCTTAATGATTCACGTGATGCCTACGGTGACCCAATTTAAGAACCAGTCGTACATATAGGAGGTTTCAATAAACAATCGACTACATCTTAGAATAACCAGGGGCACACTAGTTCGCGAACGTTCATTAAGAATGAATTCAGCGAACGATCTCCGACCAAATCAAACTTTCCCTTTTAGGAAAATAGTTAAACCCACTTAATACTATTTTTGGACAAACTGTACGGAAGTAAAGCAATTAACTACCGAGTGGCTATTTCGCGGTCGCACGCCAGAACCGTAGGACGAAGATGGACAACAAACTTTCCTAATTTAGGAAAAAAATCATGTAACTTTTCTTTTTGAAATTTTTTTTATTTTTAGCAAAGAGATGACAAAGTTATAAATTTAGACGATTAGTTAGAAATCTAACTTAAAACGCATAACTTACATGATCTAACACGTTGCAAAGTTAAAAATGTAACTTATAAGATGACTTATACGATGTTGGCGGTCCTTATCGCACATTTTAGACCGCCAATAAGAATATAAAATCTATCCTAAACTTAGAATAGACTTTACGCTAACATATTCCACGAGTTTAGGTGATTGTCGCAGGAAGACAACTCCGGAAATGCACACAAATGGGCCAAAGCACACAAGAAAACCATGAATAAGAGAGTGGCCCATTTGCACGACAATTGTGAGTCTCATACATGTAGGCCAAATGCCAAACATAAGCCCAAAAGATGGAAGACCAAAACCTGGTCCAACTCCATCTCGGGCTGGATGAGTGGGTCTCAGTAAACGGGCCATATCTCACTCATACGGATTCCGATTGAGGCAAATGAATATGCGTTACGAAGCTGGCGACGAGGCCCATCCGCTCACCAAGTTTCAGCCCATTCGGCCTAGGACCTGGCGCGCTCGCGCCAGGCGCGCTCCGCGCCCGGCTGCCAACCCTGGACCCACTTTTGCGGTCGGTGCATTAACTCGCGGGAGGTCGGTTCGGGGTGCGTCCAGGTGCATTGTACCTCAAACCGACATTGGGAGGTCGGTTTCCACCTTCCAAGTGGGGATGTCACATTTGCAAGTAGCCCCCTCCTCTCCACATATAAAAGGGGCTCTTTTCTCTTCATTCACCATCAACCATTCAAAGGGGAAGAGCACCACACTAGAGCCTCATTCCAAAGGGCTATGCCCTACTAGCTATAGAGTTAGAGAGAGAGAGATGTGAGGGAAGAGAGCGGGAAGCGCCGGCTTGTCGGTGTCTCCCGACCTTGTACCTCTGATATTCTACTCGGCTCCCTAACGGGATCTTGGCTAAGTGAGTATTCGTGTTTCTTATAGTCTTTTATGTCTTTTGTGTAGTTGAGCTTTACCATGCTTGTTCACGGGTTCGTCGTCCGTCCTTGTGGCGGATGCTCTAGTAGAGGGCCCCTGATAGAGACGGGATCCCCTGTACGACGCTAGAGTAGTAGTCGCTGGCATAGACGTGGTGTCTAGGCTAGAGGCTGCCTTCGTTTTGCCTCGCACTCCACGGTTGAGGTGGTAGGCGGCAGGTGGTGACGGCCCCGTCCGTCCCTTGTAATCCCCCACGTCCGGGTGCGGCGAGAGCTACAGCCGGCATCACCTCGCTGCAGTGCGATCCCGTGCCTGAAGTGAGCCGTTGGAAGTATTGTATCGCTATGCTTAGGACCCTAAAGCTATAGAAATCCATCTCTACCCACCTTTCTATCTCTACCTTTAGGTTGTTCCTTGGATGAATTAGCTAGGAGAAATACCTCCTTTCCCCGTGGAAAATACGATACCCCGAATACTTCCGGTGAAAGCTACAACGGTACTTCCGTACGCTTGCGGATTCTCTCGCATACGTTAAGAAATGCCAACAAGCTTTAAAGCGCCATTGCCGGGAACGGTTGCTATTTTCTTTGAACCTAGTTCGTCCTCGTATCTTTTTATAAAAAGAAAAATATTTTATATTTCTTTTTATAAACCAAACACACTTTCTATCCGATCCTACCACCATGAAGCCAATCCTAATTTCAAATCTTTTTGCTTCAAAAGGAGGAGTTCTTTGAGCCAAAATTCTTTTTCAAAAAACCAAAATTTTTATCTCACGAACTCCACCTAGGATTCGAACCCCGGTTCGGGCATAGCCTTTCTCACTCTGGGATGATGAAAATCATTTTAGACATCTCGCACGATTTTGAGGAAATGTGTTCATACCTAAGCATTCCTGGCATAACACAATGAAATTCTTATGTGGAAGTTGTTTTCGCTCTCCCTCAAACGGGGAGGCGAAGCAATGGATTACTAATGTCGTAGGAAGTTTGAATGGAGACTAGGAGAACTTAAAGACAAGTTTTGTCTCACATTCTCCCTTACGCCCCATATCAACTCTCTACCAAGGGCAATCCTCGATTTCAAGCGGAGCGAGAAGGAACCCATAGGTGCAGCCTAGGCGAGGCTTACAATGTTAACACATGCCGGCCTAGACTTGTCTTTACCTAACGACATGCATTTGCATATCTTTTGGGAATAGACATAGATGCTGCCCTATGCTTTGACATGACCATTGGAGGGTTGTTTTATGTAAAACCATGATGGAATAGAGGAAAATCTTTGTTAACATCCTAGAGAAGCATGCTTCTCCCGTCATAGAGCCTTAACCCCCTCCATAAAGGTCATGTCAAGCTTTGAGGAGCCCTTATCAATCGAATCTTTGCCCTTGCTAGATTCGATTGTTGAGTCCTCACCCGAACCACGAACACCAAAGGAAGAAATGTTTTATCCTTTGAAGTTCGCTATAAAATTCGAGGATTGTGGCAAAACCTCGAGCATTTCTTGGCACGTAAATCAAGCATTTATTTCTAAGGAAGTCTCCTCTAACAAGGAACATTCATGAGAATGGTTGTCGAAAGTGAAATGTTCTTCTGAAGCAATTCAGATTCTTTCACTTTCCACAACTATATTTTGTCCGTTAAAAGAGACTCAATTAGAAGCCCTACACAACCTCATAGTCGGGACTTTTATCATTTCCTTGCGGAAACCCTTTTGGGAAATTGCCGCTAGTCCCGGCTGAAAAACTCTTCAAAAAGCCATCAAGGCTCATCTGAGTGTTGTGGGATTGTGTTAGAGTCGTGCCATTTGGAATGAATCGAACCGAGGTTCACTTAGACCTTCACATTTATGCCATCCTCGATGCTCAGACTTCTCATAAGCCTCTCTTTGAAACTCTTGAGCAAATGAGAAGTTGAGCGTTTAGCTTCTGCTAGCCTTATCTCCTGCCCCAGAGACCCAAAGGCAAAGCAAAGCTACCCGTTCAAGCAAGCAAGTTTTGAGCTTCCTTTTTATCTTTGTGAAATGGAATGTCCAACTTCGCCCATGCTCGAACAGGGAGACATGTCCTCTCGGCCATCAAAATGTTGTTCCCCATAATTGTCAAGAGTCAATGTTCGTCCTTCATGATACATCTTTTAAGGACAAAAACTCCCATGCCATGGACATGCATGAAGCAACAACACTAGAGTGAACCCGCTAACGAGCATGATAACGTCTCTTTGAGACTCATGTTTCGTGCTCGCCTTGGGATCTCTAAGTTTGACACATGACCTTGTGCTCCTACGAGAATCCCAACCACCTCTTAACACTTGATTCAAAACTTCTAAGAGGATGATTGTGGATGGCTATTATTAGCACTTTAAAATCTTGTAGTGGTACAATGAAACCAACCTTGCAGGCTCCAGCACCTTTGCCAAATGTTTGGTGGCCAACACCACCTTTGAGAGCTGCAAGATAAATTCTAACGGTCCACTTAAGACCATAACTTAAGCACTACCGGGAGATACCACGGATTATCTTTAAAAAAAAAAGCAAGGTCATGTTTTCAAATAGTATGCACCCTCGGGTATTCCTGTTGCTAATCATTTCAGGTTGAGAAGAAAACGGGTCATACAACACTTGCAAACGAGAAGCAACATTAGTTCAAGCCTTGATTCTCTTAGGCAATGGAACACACTCGCAAGGGGATCCTGACGCTACACTTGGCTTTTACACAAAAGTCCAAGTGTGGTGGAGGGAAGTGAGAAGCCCATGTTCCACACGCACTAAGAGACACCAAAAAAAAAAAAAAGAAAGATTAGAAAAAAAATAATAAAAAAAGATTGAGAAATAATAAAGAGAGAGAAAAAAATAATAAGTGGTGAATTCAAGTTGATGTCGGCTTCACCTTGCTAAAAAAGAGACGAAAGAAGAGAAAGAGCAAGGGTCCTCTCCTTCTCTGGACCTTTGCTACCATCAAGACCCATGGTCCATGCATACTAGCTATGTGTGACCTAGGGTTGGTACACACTTGAGCTGAAAACCATGGCGCTGCGGTGGCAAGCCCAAAATTTTCATCAGCATACGCTACCGGTGAGTACGCTCCGGTAAAGCAAAGGTAATATTCACTAACTTATATACTCATACTCGTCTCCGTGGACGTACAAAATCTGGCTTCTTTAGCTTATGTCATACGCTCTGGTTTGGGTGTGCTTGTATACGACGGTGTACAATACACCTATAGGCTTTTAAATTAAGCGTGGTGCTTAGGTTAAAATTGCCTTCTTTGATCAAATTTCGGCATGGTGTTGGAATTTGGTTAATGAACTTGAGTCATTGCCATAGATTTTGGAAGTAATTTGTTGTGGAGATGATCCAAGGTCTTTTTACTTTGCACTTTGATCTTGACCTTGTTTGAGTTACGAGTTGGTTGAGCAAATGAAAAAGAAAGGTTTAAAAAATTAAAAAAAAAGGTTTATTTGATCAATAAAACTTTGGCCCCTTGGTTTTCAACCAAGTAGAGCCCATGTTGGTTTTTCTTTCGTTTTCTTCTTAAATAAAGCAGTACAAGAATAAGTGTGGGGGAGATCTCTCGAACAATACTAACACATGCATTCGAGATCTCCCCAACACAACGCACAACATCAAGTGGACAAGAGGACGGAAGAAAAAGATTCAAGAGAAGAATGGTTGACCTTCTTGTTCAAACCGAACTATTCTTTGATTCACTCCTTCATCTTCGATGATGGTTTGTGCAACTCTACCCTCACATCTTTAAAAGTTTTGAAGTTTAAAATTTGTTAAAATTAAAAAGACAAAACTTTTTCTCGGTTATCCTTTGATAAGATTTGCATACTCTTTATTCCTTGCTAATATGCCTATGCCTTGTGAACAAGTTATCATAGGGACCCCATGTTATCTAAGTAACTGGAGTGTGTGATATAGCTGGATGATTTGAACCTTGCTTTGTTTGTGAAGAACTTGGAATTTAATTTTACAAAAGAAAAATTCAATAGCATGCTCCTCAATGATTATGAAATACCCACCAAAGCCATATGATTTATCTATAGAACAAAACCTTCATACGCTGCTTGTTCGTACATTGAGTTCGGTCGGATCGTTATTACCGACGCGAGATTATGACCTTACACCCACGATTGAGATCCACTTGCACCCACCAAATAAAGTGCCAACTCTTACACCGAGAGTTGCGCACAAACATGCACCCCATCCACGAAATGCCAACTCTTACACTAAGAGTTGCGCACCGATCCCACCAAATAAAAATGCCGATTCTCACCCCGAGGGTTGCGCATTCCTTAGCTACCAAAATCTACTCCCCGCGTTCCATCATGATACCTCTCTCCTTTCCAAAATTCTTCATAGAGGGTTATGGGCTATGCTAATTAAAAAAAAGATAGGGACACATGAAGGTCCCAAGACTTTGAAAGAAATAGAAGAAAAAAAAATGGGACACATGAAGGTCCCAAGATTTTTCAAAAAAAAGAGAAAGAAAAAAACAGAAAAAAGAGAAAGAAAAGAAGAAACAAAAAAAGAGAGCATAGATTTTTAGCATACCTCTAAGTAGCCCATACTCTCCCAAAAATTCCATTCCTCAATAAAAAGAGAATCATGATGCATGGAGTAGCCAAAAATACCACAAAAATTAGGAACCACCATATATCCCACACACTTGCACGTCTCAATCAAGGTGTATGGCTTAATCTCCGTATGGTTCGATCCTTGACCTTACAATATATGTGATACAAGTATGCCCACTTTACATACCTACCTAAAACTCCACTCTCGCCTTTTTAGTGGTAGGAAGAAGGCAAAAAACTCAAAATGCCTTTGGTGAGGTTATTATACACATTGAGCGATTGAGTGAATCATATGAGGAGCAAAGCTATCTTTTCTTTTTATAAAACGATTCAAAAAAACCCAAGTTTCGATGTGATCGATGCAAGGGGATTTGAATCCATGTTGTTCCATTATTCAATTACCCAAGATAATGTGGTAGACAATTCAAAAGTTCACAAGTGCAGGTGAAGTTTGGAATATCTTGTATGCAGGTTTTATATCAAAGAGATGTGCCCTCTTAGTCCTAAGTTTTACTCGAGGACGAGTAAAGAGTAAGTGTGGGGGATCTTGTTGGCGGTCCTTATCGCATATTTTAGACCGCCAATAAGAATATAAAATCTATCCTAAACTTAGCAAATAGGACTTTACGCTAACATATTCCACGAGTTTCGGTGATTGTGCTTGCGGGAAGACAACTCCGGAAATGCACACAAATGGGCCAAAGCACACAAGAAAACCATGAATAAGAGAGTGGCCCATTTGCGACAATTGTGAGTCTCATACATGGGCCAAAATGCCAAACATAAGCCCAAAAGATGGAAGACCAAAACCCGGTCCAACTCCATCTCGGGCTGGATGAGTGGGTCTCAGTAAACGGGCCATATCTCACTCATACGGATTTCGATTGAGGCAAATGAATATGCGTTACGAAGCTGGCGACGAGGCCCATCCACTCACCAAGTTTCAGCCCATTCGGCCTAGGACCTGGTGCGCTCATGCCAAGGCGCTTCAGCCCACGGCGGGCCGCCAACCTGGACCCACTTTTGCGAGTCGGTGCATTAACTCGCCGGAGGTCGGTTCGGGGTGCGTCCGGTGCATTGTACCTCAAACCGACATTGGGAGGCTCGGTTTCCACCTTCCAAGTGGGGATGTCACATTTGCAAGTAGCCCCTCCTCTCCACATATAAAAGGGGCTCTTTTCTCTTCATTCACCATCAACCATTCAAGGGAAGAGCACCACACTAGAGCCTCATTCCAAAGGGCTATGCCCTACTAGCTATAGAGTTAGAGAGAGAGAGATGTGAGGGAAGAGAGCGGGGAAGCGCTAGGGCTTGTCGGTGTCTCCCCGACCTTGTACCTCTGCGGATATTCTACTCGGCTCCCTAACGGGATCTTGGCTAAGTGAGTATTCGTGTTTCTTATAGTCTTTTGTGTCTTTTGTGTAGTTGAGCTTTACCATGCTTGTTCACGGGTTCGTCGTCCGTCCTTGTGGCGGATGCTCTAGTAGAGTGGCCCATTTGCTAGAGTAGTAGTCGCTGGCATAGACGTGGTGTCTAGGCTAGAGGCTGCCTTCGTTTGCCTCGCACTCCACGGTTGAGGTGGTAGGCGGCAGGTGGTGACGGCCCTGTCCGTCCCTTGTAATCCCCCACGTCCGGGTGCGGCGTAGAGCTACTGTAGGCATCACCCGGGCCGCTGTGCGATCCGGTGCACGAAGTGAGGCAAGAAGTATTGTATCGCTATGCTTAGGACCCTAAAGCTATAGGAATCCATCTCTACCCACCTTTCTATCTCTACCCTTGGGTTGTTCCTTGGATGAATTAGCTAGGAGAAATACCTCCGTTCCCCGTGGAAATACGATACCCTGAATACTTCCGGTGAAAGCTACAACGGTACTTCCGTACGCTTGGATTCTCTCGCATACGTTAAGAAATGCCAACATACGATTTTACACGTTGAAAAGTTAGAAATTCTAACTTATACGTATAACTTATATGATCTTACATGTTATAAAGTTAGAAATTTAACTTATGCATCTAACTTATCACGTCAAAATAATTATGCAAATTAGAACATCTAACTTATAGGCATAATTTTTACCCGTAACTTAGGTACCAAAACATAGAAAAAAACTTATATACAGAACGAGAGCGAGTATAGGAAAAAAGTGAAAAAAATATACAGAACACATCGGTGCAAACAGAATCAGAAACAGATACACGGTTCAGAAACTATAGCAAGTTAAAATAAATATTTTGATTTTTTAATATGACGTTAGCAAACTGTCATGCACGCACATGCTGGTGGTGGTGGCTCGTTGTATC